>NMRA01000916.1:8629-24895 GCA_002633005.1 Phoronis australis
TTACTTACATTTTGATAATTTAACATGCAAATAGTTTAAAAATGACAATTATAAGTCGATTTTGACGTCTTCCTTTGTTGACAGTGAAACCGCATTACCGCGTAGTAATCTTGTGTGACGATTCTCCGAGTGTGCAGGGCTAGCCTGGACTGAAAGTGAACTATCTCGGCCAAAACTTCATCGATTTTAGTGGGAGAAAAACGCTTGTTTTCAGAATTTTACGAGGAATTTGTTGATGAATCTTTTACATGTCATTGAAAAAGGCGAAAATACAAACGCGCGAGTCATATTTCTTCAGGCAGCCCTTAGCGGCTTCACGGGCAATAAAATGTAATCGACCGAATAGATTCGTCGACCACAGATTTACCCTGTGGTTTTTCCGCTTGATCCCAGACCGCCCCGAGATGCTCCAGCAGCCAACTCGGGGCGGTCTCTCACGAGGGTTTAGCGTTATGACGAGTTTCCACTTCTTTCACAACTTTCCAAAGAAACGGCTTGTCATCCAGGTCCCTCATGGGAAGTTTAAGCGCACTGTTTTCTGAAGTCTTGCAACGATCATCTAAAGATCTACTGATTTTAAACAACAGTTTCCGATCAAGTTGCTCAGTTGAGTCTTTAGACACATTTGATAGGAAAGGGTTGGATTGTTGATAATCCTCAGATACTGAATACGCCAATTATCTCGCCTTATTCATTGCATAGACCCAGCAGTTGAACTGATAGTTGTTTTCAAACCCCTTCGGATACTTTCCAATATGCTGTGTAAACTGAAGTCACACATCCCTCTATTGAACAAGAGCAATGTTGTGTATAAGGTTGAATGTGACAACTGTAAGGAATTCGATATAGGACTCACACAGAGACGCCTCTGTGACAGGTTGAAAGAACATCACACCTCAGAGAAAAGTAACATATATAGGCATTGTATTAGCTACAATCACCAAGGCAACTCTGTTAGTATTATCTGCAGAGAACCTAATAAGGAGATATTGTACATTAAAGAGTCATTGGCCATTCAGAACCAGCATGCCACTGATTCTCTGAATAACATGCAGAGCTCTGTGGCCCTGCAGCTATGGTGATGACCAGCTACTGACCATATTCTATGTATCTCTCACTTCACTCTATGGATGTTACCCGAGCTGTATGTTGGCACAAGCTTGTTGTCCTAAATTGTTGTAAATATGATCCTGATGATGTCTAATGAAAAGACGAAACGTTGAATTGAACAGGAACTTTTTTATTTGTGCGGCGATCGCCCGGTTTTTGATCTTATTGTGGCCAAAAACTGATTTAATTCACAATACTGGTATCACAGATGTGCCGGTGTTGTTGGCCGTGACGTTGCTATCACAGGTCCAGTGCACTGTTGCAGCTCCTGTCAAAGTCGTATCACTGTCAATAAAAACAAAATTTAATTAAAAGAGCATTTATGTGGAGTTCAAGAGTTGGGCCTTGCCTGACATTCTTGAGGTTGGTAGTTATAATTAGAACCGGAGAACGAAAGTAGGTAACAGTAACGTCTAGACGAGTCTGTCATTTCTATGAATTTCAAGATGGCTGCCTGGTCTACTCCCTCTCTCAGTGGTTCGAGTCCATGCGTGTAGAGATCGCACGTACCAGGCAGTAGCACGCGCTTTATCATTGGTTGATGTAACCGCGGCAGTCATTGGTTAGCTTTACAAAGAAAAATGGCTGACAATGAACGATTTTTAGCCTTGTCATGCAAGTGGCGTAGCAACTATTTCGTTTCTGCAGTAATGTTTAATAGCCGCGTGCTTGAAGCACATACACGTAATGTACAATAAACACGTGCACATCACTAGATCTGGCCGATTTAACTGGTGTGTTATTCATACTGTATTAATAAAGGATAGCAACGTCAACAGAACTCAGCGACAGTAGAAAGATGCACTCCGAAGGCGCAACCACAATTTTCTGGGATTCACATTTCTTGAACATGAATTCACAGGCACCGATTTGTCTGTACAGCAGTCCACATTTACACTTCCTCTATCATGCAGTCATGCCAGTTTGTTTGCGTAAAGCGCTACCTGTTGAAAATTTGACCAGCCAATCAGAAACGCCGGTGTAAAAAAATTTCCCGAGAAAAATTAAGTGATACCTGCATGCTGGCTACCAAATAGCGGCACACAGGGAACCAGCGAGGGTCTACTCCGTAAGCTCAGATAAGGGAACCTGTCTTGTGCTGTCTTCAGTAAATATAAATTATCATAAGATAGTCAAAATTCGTCGGTAAGTTGAAGACAGAGGTGGTATGTAACAAGGTATCAGATATTGCGCGCTGATATTACTATTTAGTACCACAACTGATGAATAAAGACTAAAATTTTCGGGAACTATGTAGACGAACTTGTACTGAGTTAGCGTATGCGCAATTCTCCACCCCCACAGAAATTAAGCCCCCGGTCCCCGTCAAATTATAAAACACTCGTGGATGGTGCATAGGAGCGCATGCTTAGTGTTCTCTTATCCAGCGTAAACGAAACTTGAGGCTACGATCGGAGAATAGGGCTTATCCGAGGTCATTTTCCTGGTCAATGCACGAGTCAGGTAACTTCAAACGTTCAAGCTATATATTTTCGTATTGCATAATTCCTTGCCCACAAAGATTTTAAAAAATGTGGTTTCATACATTAAAACTAAGTGTGTTAGAACCATTTGAGGAAACTTGGCGTGGCCCTTGGTAACGAAAGTGTGCGTTATTATCCATAACGCTTTACTTCAGCCAATGTTACCACATGAGAGCGCTGCGAAGGAAGGTACATGTTGATTTGGGTATATTTACTTTAAATGATTTCGGTTTGGCGTTTCTCAAAGACATTAACATGTTGTTCCACGAATTCCTTTCTTGATCATGCAACTGTCATAGTGTTGAAGTTTAATTTTCTTTAGTTCGCTTTTTGTAACGGCTGAAACCTTCCCCCTTTCCGCCACGTAAAAACTCAAGTTGTTAATTTAGACCACTTACTCGGCAATGAAGCTGGTATCAAATGGTTTCTTAATCAAAACAAGTGTGATTTCAAGGCTTGAAAGAATTGACAGTTTTGTCTGCTTGAGATCAGCCTACACAAACTGACTTGTCTTGTCGCGCCGTGTCATTTGTCGTCGGTACACGATCTGGAGGAATAACTATTAGTAACTGTCAGTTCTTCACCAGGCCAAAATCACTTCTTAACTAAGTAATAATTTGGGACTACTTTTATGGCGGTGAAGATGGTATAACCCAAATTTTAGTTTATTCAACTGAGGGAGCGCAGGTTTATACGCCTTTGTCAGTCATGTTGTTTACATTTAAGGTTCTACCAGCATATGTTTAATGTGTCATCCTGCAGCATTCCTACTAGGCCTACTACTATGCTCCAAGCTTTCCGTAGGTCGTCAATTTTGCACTGAGAGGTGCAAAGCCTGCTTCACACAAACTAGTGAGAGAAAGTGAGCCAGTTTCTCAAAATTTGACGACATTCTACAGAATGCTCCCGCCGACGTCACTGAACTCGTGATTGGAGCAAACGACGCAGATATTTGGATTCCGGGCTGGGATAACAAACAAACATCGTATTTCTGCACGGAACAATCACTCAGAGACAGATCCTTTGTAAAATTTCAACAGCTGCATTCATTGAAATTGAACTTATGTGGTGTGCTTCGCGCTAATGCGAACTTCTTGTCTGGTGTGGAAGGAGTACGAGAGATTCAACTGATTTTGAGAATGCGCCATGTGAATTTTTACAACGTAAGCTGTTCAGAATTGTTTAGATCGATGGGAAATTTAAAATCACTATCATTCATTTCTAGTTATTCAAGTACCTGCGACGACTCGGCGATTGTGAGCAACAAACCACACCTTACAAAACTTAAATTGGGAAGGAATCTGAATGTTCGTAAACCAATTAAACATGGCAAATTGCAATAACCGGATTTGTCAAATTTGAACTTATCTCCGCAGAAAATTCCGGATCCGTCATATTTGTTTAATTTGGAAGAAATTATTATGAAGTTCACAATTATCTCCAATTTTTCCATCGACAATCCGTTTGCTGTAAAGCACATACGACTCTTCATGGGTCTGAGGACAGAACCAGTAATAAAGAAACAAGAATTCGACAACTACGCTTCCCTGGATTCCATTGAAATAGTCTACGAATATAAAGAGCCATTTAAAGTAGAAGACGGTTGGTTTGATGTGTTGTCGCGTCACAATGTAACGCTGCGTAAACTAGAGATCACTTATAGTGGGCAAGGTTCTCCACATACACGTAGAAGGCCACTCTTTCTTGCTACTATAAAAAGACTTTTGGCAAGTTTGTCAGAATGTAATGTGAACACACTTACATTAACATATGATGTAATCTACCTCAAGGATACACAGGCTTCCAGTCTTTGGAGCTCTTTCAACCTTACGTCTCTGCGCCAACTGAACCTCAGTTTCCACTTGATGATGGTTGCCCAAGATCTCTTGTCATCACCTCATCTGGAGTCAATAACTCTTCAATTTTGTGGCATCATCTTTATGCCTATTAATGCGTTTGAGCCTTTGAAACACTTACGATATCTCGATCTAGTTCTTAAAAACAGTCATCTGCGGCACGTGCATATTGCTCTATGTGAACCAAACACTAGAATCGCTCTCTGTCAGTGGAAGCCCTGTGATTTTAAAAAGAATATTACAAGTCTTAGACAAGGTTTCTACTACTTTTCCGACTCTTAAAAACGTTGACGTGAGCGAGAATTCACAGTACTTTCGTGGGGTCAATATTAAAAAAAAAAAATTAGGTTTCGTTTTTTAGAAATAATGCCTGCGATAGAAAAATTGAACGTTTCGTTCAATTCACTTTCGAAAATAAATAAGCAATCATTTGCAGCAATGCCAAACTTAACTGTTCTAGATTTGAGTCACAATAGTTTATCGTATATGAATGGTCGTGTATTTCAAAATTTGTCTGAGTTAAAATTCTTAAACATTTCACAAAACAAATTTAAGTGTGATTGCGATTTACGGCCATTTCGAGATTACCTTAAGAAAGCTACTATTGACATTAGACAAAATCCGTGTTTCTATCCTACATCTATGAAAAAACAATTTATTTCAAACTATAGCCTTCCTTTCGTCGCCTGTGACCATCATCTTGAGATGGTAATTGCACCGACTGTGGTCGGCATAGTTTTTCTTGCAATACTCATTCCTGCTCTTCTTATATATTATCGGCTCGATATAAAGTACTGGTGGTATTTAGGCCGCCGTCGAGCTGGATACCGCCCGCTAGATGGCGATGTTTACCTGTATGACGCTTTCGTCTGCTACAGCAGAGCAGAAAGGGACTGGGTTATCGGGGAATTAGTCGAAGAACTAGAAAATGGCCCGAATGAGCGTTTCCATTTATGTATACATGAACGGGACTTTGACGTGGGCGGTGATATAAGTGAGAACATCGTCAGAAGTATTAGCTGCGGTAAAACAGTAATTTTCGCCCTCTCTAGAGAATTTCTGCGCGCCCATTGGAGCAAATTTGAATTGGATATGGCCTTAATGGAAACCATGTAAAAAAGACACAACTTTGTGATTATGATTTTTTTCGAGATTATTCCGAAAAAAGAAATACCGCATCACCTTCGCTGTTTCATGCGCCACGCGACCTATGCAACATGGCCACAACACATAGGTCGAGCAAGAGAAATGTTTTGGATGAAACTAAAACTTGCTTTGAGAAACAGAGGAGTTGCCGAGGAAAACGTTTAGCCCATAGACGGAGCTATTACGCAACCCCTCTCAAAAAAAACTTAAAAATTGATCCGAGGCCAAAATCCAATATCCTAACTGGAGCTCCTCCATGGTTCTGATATTTTCTACTCTACTAAATACAAAGATGAGGCGCCCTGTGTATTCTCAAAAGACCTTAGGTTCCCTCACCTTGTGTCTCTCTTGTGCATAGATAGCACGTACTATTTGAGATCTGGCTGGTTCCCGGCTTAAACTTTAGATGGCGTGGTAGTTACGTAGAGAAAGAATCGGACAGTTGACGTTTCAGTGGCTTAATGTCGGAAAATTGAAGCTAACGCCATGTAGAAACCCGGGAAAATATTCCAATTTGGGTAAGACATAACTGATCGGATTCACACGAAGCTTTCACATACATGTACAGTGCTGTATGCACTGTTCTCCAAAACTTGACGTGTTAGGAACTGTTTTTAAAGTGTTCCAGGTTTGCATGACGGGGTACAAAAATAAGATTTGTTTCTGAAATTTCATCTAATCAATTGAATTTTTTCCTCGTTATTGATACACCTATTTTGCTCCGAACCTTCTTTTTGGTATTTTTTCAATATTAAAGTCATTCTACATCTTTCTGCTAAGAGAAAATGTGTACTTTTACATGAGAGTTATTTTCTGTTGTTTTGTAGATATTTAGCTTAATGCAAAAACTTGTCGATAAGGTCCAATACCTGCACATAACCTTGAAACATAGGAACATGCAAAGCCTTGCGTCATATTAGCCTTAGTACAGGTTACCCGAACAACACGACTCACACAATCTGAACACTGCATGCTCGCGGACCTGTAAACTCATTTGACTGACTCACACAGCTCCGCACTTGCCGTTGACTTTGCAATCGCTCAATTTCCTACTTTGTGGCTGCTGGCCATGCAAACTATCGCACAGTATGTAGGATCTGTTCCAGGAGCTGGGAACTAAGACTCCCGAAGCATGATGTCATCAGTGCCGCCGGGCAGAGATTTTAAAGCGTTGAAATCATCACGTTGCGTGGGCCTATAATTGCCTTCTGTCAATCTTACCGAAGACTTTAAAAAGTATTTCAAAAAGGTTTGAAATGTCTTTTAAATGAACACTTTCCCAGTACTTTCAAGTTTGACGTAGGTAGCCTACATTGGCGACTTCAGTGTCCTACACTGCAGCTCTTTTTTGACAAGGGGGTTGCCTTGTCACGTAACACAGCTCCTTAAGTGACCAAATAACAATGGAAATGACTCTGCTACCATGAAAACCTATGTTTAGACAGTGCAAAAAGTGAGTAGCAAATATTTAAAAAGTGGCCGTAAAAACCCGCCTTACCGTTACAAAAACGTTATGAAATTGATATCAAATTGCTCCTTTAAAATTCTAGCCAAAATAACTCTTACTGTGATTTCTGAACTTAGAAAAAACTGACAGTTCGTTCATTGCTTAAGACAAGGCCATATAAAATGATGTCACGGCGTGTCATATTATTCGCCGAGCATGACCTCCAGCAATGACGATCTGTCACTTCTTTGCAAAGTTTTCTCATCTGAGCAAGAAATAAGATGAGATTTGCGGTAATGGTCGGGATCAATATCAACGGAAATCTTCTTCCACTCAGCGGCGGCCATTTTGAGGAAGCCCCCAGAGTCCCTTTCCCGCCTATTTCTTAAAACTAACTCTGTCATTCATAAATCGTATGGAGATGTGCGATGAAGTTAGGATCGCGGCTTTCGAAATCTCTTCCGGATACCGTTGGCATACGTGTCTGCTCCCAGATCAAGGGCTAAATCATGAAATCAAGGATAGCTTGCATGCCAACCTCCTTGTTTAAGGGACATTGTAGGCAAGAAAGTGGTTTTATGTGATCAGCCTCGCCGCGAAATCAAATCTTCAGTCAACGAGGTCAAATTCTAGCGCACTCCACTCTACAAATGGCAAAGAAGTTTAAGCCTATTTAAACTGCTAAGATCACCGCCCTTTATTTCAGGGAATATCTGGTAAACAACGGCTAGAATTAACGTCTTGTAATAACATCACAATAACACAACCAACTTATTGTGTTATACCTCTGGCTCATAACTTCATCCCAACCAACAATGAGCCCGAAATAGTTTTTCGTCCTTAAAACCGATATCCAATCAACATTACCCGCTTCCTATAGCACAATTGAAACTCCCCAGCGCGAGGAGATTCGCTCACAGTATTCTTCAAAATATAATAATATAAAATAATACGGTTTAAAAAGATACATTTTATCTGTAAAACTGCAAACTGCTGCACTGAACACAATTTATAGACTATACTTGCCTTGCCACATTCTATAGTTTTTGGCTGACACATCTGTTCACTGACAGCTTGGTCCAGGCCCAGTGAAGTGCAGCTTTCTTTTTTAGCGTGTATCTCAATGCTAAGTAGCCTGATGTAGAATGTATGTCTACTGCAACAGTTATATTTTTGCTTCTGCCAAATGCATTTACGTTTGTTTTTGGTTTACGTTGCTTTTTGCCGTTTTTTGTTGACTATTGTTTTGTGTCATGTCAATTGTAAATACAGTTGTAATTTTAGTTTTGGTTACATTGTTTTTTTAGTTCCATTTAGTTTGTTGTATGTTTCGTTAGATGTGTTTCAATTTATATTCGTTAGTTTAGTCATGCATCCATTTTATTGAAAGGAGGAGTTATAGGCTTTGAAGATCTACTTGCAAGACTAAACGAGTTGTTATAATTACTTGTACATGTATCTTGTTGTATCATTGGCAAAATAAAGCATATGGCATCTTGGGCTTTTTTACCTTACAGCCTGCATAACTACCTATGGTCATCCTATCTGGTTCCCAAGAATTTTTTATAGTGGCGAGTGTTAAAAAGGGTTAACGTTTCAGTTAGACCGAGTATGGAGAATAAGACGGTCAAATTAGGGGATTAGTGTTATTCTACATTAATATTTGGAGTTTGTCAATGTGGAATTTTTTTTTTAATCCTAAGCCTTTATTGTCATATGCAAAAGCTTCACAGTCTTATGGAAACGCTGGACAAACGCTTGTAGAACGCATTTGTCAAGCGTCACAAAGGGTTCGTAAGCGAGTACTTTTCTGTGCGTAAAAGTGTGTTTATTTTGCGCGTATACACTGTAAGTGTATTAGGTTATCCTGCCAAAAGAAGTGGTCATTCTCCGAAGCACCCGTAGGTTCATTGGCGTGTACCTTTCTGCGCGAAATACATGTATGGGTGTTACGCTACGCCTACCCATTTCGGTGCGCGTACTCATGTTGTCCAGTCTGATTTTAATTAGTGAGTAGACAATCATGCTAGTTTGGAAAAAATTGCCGATTTCTATCAAGCGAGCATGTTGGTTCATAGTACGATGGTATTTTGCGAGGAACAGGTAAGATTCAAACTAAGAAATTAATTTTGACTTTTTCTCAGGGATAGCATATCGCTTCAATGATTTCAAAAGTGCACTGACACTATAACAGAATTAAGAAGTGTTCACATCATGACTCGACAACCATACTCCTAAACCTTATACCCACATGGTACATATTCTAACGTGGAACTTTTCCTGCTCGTTTGCCTAACGTCTTTGATTCGGCATAATGATTCAGTACACGTATGTACATCGATGGTATAGGTAATCGTACCGTAATTCAAGTGAAATGATTCGAGGCGCCAAGGGGTTCTACATCTATCTGCTCACAACAATGTGTTTAAGTCTACGTGTAGATTTAGTATATTCTACAACTTATGGTATTTCACTAGTTAAATATATTTGTGTGAGCGTATGGACTCATCTATCTTACACCCCCCCCCCCTTTTCCTTAGTCGGGCCGGTCCACTAGGATGTTTATTCTCAGCCTTGGTCTACGTTATCACGGGCTTGACAATGTGCTCGCAGGCGTATACCAAAAATTGCCGAGATCCCCTATTGCGGGTGCCAGGTCTGCTACTTTTCACCCCCTTTTGCGAGATAGATTTTTCTGCCTCACAAGTTTCGCGAAATGGAAATTTAGAGGCCTATTGTACCCCGCGCTGGTCCCCTAAAACTTGCTGAAAAAGTACCGCCTACCTGCAGTTTTTGATACACACCTGATGGCACCTTGTCAATATGAGGAACTCGGGATCGACGATCTTCAGTTTGGTCAGCTCCTGGCTCTTACAGGCTGATGACTGTCACGTGTCCATAAGAATTTCCTTTGTTTGTATTTCGCGGTTGTTTCAGTTTTATTTCCTTGTGCAGTTACACAGAAATACGTGCATGTCTAACCATTTCAATCATTCCCACCCATTACCTCCCATCACTTTTGGCACCCATGTCTCTGTGTTGCACTGTTTTATTGTCCATCTTACCAACGATTGTTCTGTTCTTATATATTCCATCTTGCTTTCATCCCTATTCTTTGCATTTGTATTCTGTCACCTTTTTTGCCAATCTCGGTGTCTCGTTTAATCTCTCGTAACGAGCTTGTGGCGCGCGTATTTTAATAGGGACGTATGTCGAACACAAAATGGTTTCTTGACATAGATTACGCCATGTTTACCTGTATATCCGGTGTCAGTGCGTACTCTTTGTGTACCCGAACCGAATTATGCCCGAATCAAAGACGTTAGGTTAAAGCGACAACATACGGGGCGTTCTGCGGTCACATAAACTAGCTTTTGATTTAGACCTTCTAGGCCTACCCGCGCTGTAAGATTGGTCTCAAATTGTTTCTTGCGCTTTTTGAACTAGCAAAGAAACGAGTTCCTTATTTTTAGAGATCATACTTAGCGAATAAAATGACACCCTGTGGCAAGCTTCAACTTGTAGAGTCTGATTTTCGAAGGAAATGCTCCGCTTGGCTCCTGAAAACCGCATGCCGACTGCGTTTTTTTGTTCGTGTCGGGGGGTCTGTCCCCCTAAATCCGCTATTTAATAAACACTTCCTTTGACTGAATATGTTTTTAAATAGGAATTAATTAGATCGGGCCTGAAAATGTCGCCCCGTCGGTGTTGAATATCCCCATACACTTCTCAACATTTCAACTAGCTGGCAGTTTTCAGCAGCTGTGGAGTAAATTTCATAGGTTGAAATTTTACACAAGTTGGATCCGTGAAAACGCGTCTCAGGGTCATTTCTCAACGTTGATGAACGACCTGTTGTCTCATTTTTTCACGGGCGCCAGGTCAAAAGTTAATATACTTCGGCATGTCGTTTTTTGGTCTTGCAAACGTGTTCATCGTTTTTTTTTTAATTGAAATTGATCGTTACAATAACTCGTCAGGAAAAAGAAAAACCGATTTTAAGTGGCCTACAGCACACATCACGAATTTTTGTCCGACCGGTCAGAAATTGGTCGACGACCAGCCGTCGACCGGTCGTCTAGCCGACCAATAGCAGAGCAACAACGGTCGGCTGGGAGCCGTCTGCTGAGTCGCCTTTGTGGTCGGCACTTGGGTCGGCTAAGTGGTCGCCTAGTGTAGACGACCAATTCGGATTAAGCGTGTCCTTGGTCGGCAATTACCATTTTATGACTTAGCGGGTGAACTTTGGACAAACAAACATTTAAGTGTTCGCTGTTCGTTTACCAGTGGCAACTCCGGTCTTGACATCGGTTTATCAACTTTTGTTCAACTATTGAAAGGAGGTAAAATCGAATCAACCTACATATACTAAGTGCGTGACATTACACCAGCCTAAAACCTTATGTTGAATTAATGACGGCGTGGTAAAATCAAACGTTAAGTGATATCGCGGAAGCATAATTTCTAACTTTAGATATGAGACTTTTTATACAATACATTTTGCATAAAAACAAGCACGAAATTTGGAATTTACAGTAAATTGCATAGAAATCAGAATACAACACTGGATATTTTACGACCTCAAGTGTTTTCATCCCGCGGAATGCTCAACAAGAAGCACGCATTTGCGCTCATCCGTTATTGCTTTTGATCATCACTCTGACTTCATCACGCTGTATATTGCGCTTTACCACAGATAATTATTGTTCATTTCTGTATAATTTATTAATATGCTGGTATAGCAATAGAACCCAAGTCTTTTATTTTAGGAACAGCATAAATGGTTTGAACATAGCGCCGTTATTAAATCATGGGCGTAGGAAAACGGGAGACTGTGATCGGTTTATAGTGTCATCCATCGTCCATCATCATTCTGAAATTGTCACTTTCGCACTAAAAATCTTTTCGAAGCTAGAGCCTTCCTATCTGGCCAGCTAGCTGTATGAAGACTATTTTCAAAATACAGCAAGGTGCCACTGCGTATTGAGCTCAAACAGACCTCGAAACTTCACACAGCCCGGATAGTTACACTTGTCACCTCGTCGAAAAGCTTGTATCAACATGAGCTCAAGACCGGCGGGTGTGCATGCAAGCTCTGGAAGTCAATTGGCATTCAAGTTGCCGTTACGACCGTTTAAGCGAAAAACATCCGACGTCATCTTCTTGCGTAATTCTCTGACTTTTGTAACGAAAAAACGTATGTCGTCGTTTTGAAAGAGTTCATTCGTGACACGCGCCACTTTCAAATTGTTTTCGACATCTCCCATTAGATGGTGACAACATTTCAGCAAAATTTGTTCTAAAATTCAGTTCACTGATATGAAAATTCCACAAACATATAATGAAGTCGTGAAACCAATCTGATCATTTGTCGTGACGTTTACGCAACCTTGAGGGAGAACGTTTGATTGAAGAATCTGGGGAAAAGAAACTGGCTAATAGGTGACGCAATATTTTATTGCATCGACAGTCGACAAAAAACATCACACCATAATTTTATCAGCAGAATAATTGTAAAAAACAATTTTTTGCAACGCTGGTAAATAATTTAGATTACTCTAGGAAGATTTCATTCAGTCAGTTTTTACCTACAACGGCGCAAATTTGTATATTTAATTTAGTAAACAGCTTCGCACCAAGGCTAGAGCCTTCCGAGCCCTTTGGCGTAAGAACACAATATTTGACGTTTCGCGTATACTCCAAGGGGTAAAACTTTGAAAATAATGTTTTCGGGGTAACCTGGTACATGTAATCCTTAAAAAGTAGGCTGTGTTTTCACGTAGAGCGTATAAATTATTAATCCAGTGATTCAAAAAGGACACTTTCGTAAACGAAAACGTACACAATTTTCAGCTCTATTATCCTGGTTAAAAACAGCTTCTATAAGTTTATTGCATCGGATTCTAGTGATCACCAGGGCAAGTCAAAACTCTTAAGGGGGCGCAATTTCAAACCTTTGGCATGAATCAGTGATATAAAAATGGAATTAGACCGACTTTAATTCATCAGCAATGTAAAGACAACAGTTACAGACACGGATTGCGTTTGTTAACATCTTGTGACAATGATAAAAATAATTGTTTCTTCTATGATTGAAAAAAGTTTACTCTGATGAGGTATGATGCAATATGCATGTCTAATATGCAGATCGGCAGTTGCAAAAATATTTACTGGATTTAATAAATCCGTTTGTTATGAACCACTGCAAAAGTATGATTACTAATTGTATATTCGAAGCACGCCTCATTAGAATAAAAACATACACATGCTTGATGATCCTTGGAGTACCTCTGTTACAGGCATGAATGAAGATATGTAGTTGTTAAGCCTAGAGGATAATAAGTCTTATATATCACACTGAGCCATCTACACCAGGCATATACAAAGGATACAGTATTTCAAAAGAATCCACAACTACTAATTTTCATAGCCATAACTGCTCTTTTTTCATAGTATTACTAAATCAGGAACACCTAGATTTATATAAGAAGTTAAGTACGATGCTACACAACCTGCTCTCCCACATTTATGGGAGGCCTAATTTGAAACATTTAACGGCATACATTTTCTATGCAAGATTAAAACCAAGCAATACATGTTAACTCTCCAGGACCAAAAATGAATAACTCAAAACCAAAAAATTTACTTAAGCAGGAATTAAAACAATACAATACATTGAGATTGTTTTCACACAGAAGACCAAAAAAACAAATAAAAAACAAAATTCACCACGTCAAGACTGAAAATTTATCACATCAGCACCTCTAGTAATTTATCAAGTAAGGACAAAAAATTCTTCACTTCAGGATCAAAATAAAATACGACGGAACTGGAAATTCAATAAGTCAGGTTCAAAAACTTACCACGTCAGTAACTTTACACGCCAGAACAGCACGTCACCATCCCCAAGCATTGATCCGTCAAAGTGATGATGTCCGTACTATACGTATAAACAAGGGCTAAATGTTCAACCTCTTGCCGAAGAGACAAATTATCTTGGAAATGCGGTTGAATTTCTTTCGTCTAATCCACGTTTTACAATAGATGCCAATGTATACATGTAGGTACACACTAGATTGTCATCATTGCATAATGGGTGATCACCTAGTCTCCGGGCATGAAAACAATTCTCTCCTGGCGTGATATATTTTCTGACACAATAAATCCTGATTGACAATTGTTTTTGATTCTACAGAGATTTCAATTCCTAAATAGAAAATAAATGTGTGTTCTGGATTTTTTCGCTTCAGCTTTCCATTCAGCTAACTAGTGTACAGCACAGTGTTTTTACTATCCCGTGGCGGCTCCACTGCAACGAATCACTTCTGGTACAACCTTCCGTAAATGACGTTCGTATTTTGCACATTTCTTCGGGGTAACAGTTTTCCAAAATTAGAGCTATATATTCATTGGACAAGTTTCTGTTTGGTATTCGGTTTTATTTTCTTTCTCAGGTAGTCCTTGAGCTTATGCTCTGAATGTTTTGAAAACGCAACTCTTCCTTTACGCAGATACCGTTTTCTGCCCGTGGACCCCGACTCGCTGAATTCATCAACCAAACATTTATTTTTGAAATGTACTTTTTCAAAACACCGTGTTGACCATAGTCGTCAGTGTAGAAAAGCGAAATGAACAAATTTGTACACACTGCTCAAAGCACTTTTGTGGACATACGGAAACACCAACGTCTCTGTCTTACAACGCTGCGTGTGCTTGGTATTTCATTTCATGCTGGAAACTTTTTTAAGACTGAGCACCGTTTCAAAAAATAGTATTTTTACAGCTGAGAACAGAAGAATTATTCTGCGATTTTAGGACTGAAACGGAACCAAATCTCGAGTGGTGACTCATTAGAATGTGCATAACTTGGGGATGGGGGGGGGCTTTGGGGCGATACAAGCATGATTTATTTATTTTTTATTTTTATTTTGTAGTTGCCACTTCTCATTCAGCGTCACTTACTACCTAAGGTGGCCAGATCATACGCTATAAATATCACCAGACGCTTTGCTTCTCAAAAATGGACCTTCATGTATTTTCTATTATTTTTTGCCATCACAATCGCTTTACCAAAGATTCACGCAAATATGCCGCGTAGAGACAAATACCTCTTCACCACGTATTCACATCTTCCCGTTCACAATTGTTTTATTTTACATAATTTGTCAATATGTTGTTGACAAAAAATATTTACTTTATTTATTTTTGGAACAACGTGAACGGCCAACTGATAGGGGCCTACGTGTACATGTAACTAGCCCAGATTTTAACGTCACCGATACATGAAAACGGAATGCGCAAAGCTACAATTGGCTGTAGCCTCAACAGTGGTCATTCCGTGTTAGATGTCACCGTCTTAGTTCGTGGAAATCGTAACCATAGTATGATTTCGAAGTTAGAGCCATCGAAGTCCGTGGGTTTAGGGCATAGGCCTACTGGACCGTGAATTTCGCGGGGCGTCTGTATTGCAACGCCGGTCAATACTATGAAAATAAAATCCCGGAGTGAGGGCTCCTCGCGGTGTAACAACTCACTCACTCATCCATCGTCATGGGCGCGTGATAGGACACCGGTGAATAACTTGAAAAACGCAAAAATGATGCAGTTTGGCGTTACACAAACAAAATCAATTGTGGGCGAAAAATAGCCGCGTTTACAAAATGACTACAGCGTTGTATGGACCGGGAAGTAACCAATCTATTACAACTTGTTAACGTCACGAGTCAAATTAAACATCAAATGTAAAGAAAACTTTTACGTTTTTCATCCAAAACTTGTTGCATTGTTCATCATCCAATATTTACTATTACCGCTTGCCTTCAAACTTCGAATTAGTGGTGTTACACAACCGACGTGAACTCATGTAACCGAGCTAGCAAAACTAGGTTAGTTTATTTGACCCTGTGCTAAGACGAATATGCATGACACGCAAAGTGGTATGAGCCTGACAACCTATTATGCAACTGCTACTCTAGACTAAAAATAGCAGCCGACCAGCTGGTCGGCTGATGGCCGGTCGGCAAAAGGGTCGGCTGAAGGGTCGGCTGGGGAGTCGCCTTATGAGTCGGCACTGCGGGCGGCTGCCTGTCGGCTAATTTTTAGCCCGCGACCGGTCGGCAAATTAGCCGACCGGTCGACGGCCTGTCGTCGACCAATTTCCGACCGGGCGGACAAAATTCGTGATGCATAGGCGGATTTAGGGGGGGGGGCCCAGGGGGCCCGG
>NMRA01000916.1:38293-73142 GCA_002633005.1 Phoronis australis
TGCGTACATGTTATAACAAATTATCGGAGCTTGTTTCATTTTGTTTCAAGTTTTTAGTATTTTTACACCAGCAAACCGAATTTTAGAACAACCTTGGTGCTGCGAAGCTGTTATGATGTCCCGAAAGACGTCTCAAATTTTTATGAAATGGCGCGTGCGCCGTGTCACGAGCGTGCTGTTCTTGAAACGGACAACACACTTCTTTGTTAAAAAGGCGGCAAATTATGCTACCAAAGGACGTTTATTTGATTGTTTTCCACTTAAACGGCTGCAACGAACAATGGAAGTGTCGGGTGACTATATCAGATTTTGCATGCGCCCCCGCCGGTCCGTTAGCTTTATATGTTGATGTAGCCTAAGTTACGACGAGGTGACGAGCATAACTGAGTCAACTATACCCGGGTAGTCAACGGCTGTCTGAAATTTCGGGGTTAACGGAGCTCAACACACAGTGGTACGATAGTCTTCATACAGGTACAGTCGGTAACTTACCAACCCTTCAAGTTTACAGAGCTGCCGGAGTATTGGCTGACAGCTGGCTGACTGGATGGCTAGAGTCCACATTGCCCTCGGCACAGTCACTGACACCAGTTACACCGGCAAATTTTCGTCTGACGATGACGATGACTAGGTATCATTTTGTGTTGCCTCGGCTCAAACAGGTATCCCTTGTGACCCGAAATTTCACACTAAAATTTCTTATTCCGACAATACAAAAAACGCTACTTGATTGCACGCTAACACAGGACAGTGACTTTGCCCCCGCCAAATACGTCACGAGACTAAGCAGCGCTCCAAGCCGGTAATTTGTTGAGCTTCGTTAGAGAACATATTATAGTTTAATTTTTGGTGTTGAATTATTTGTGAAACTAATCAACAATTCATAGAAAACTATCCAGAATTTATTCAGGATAAAATACAGTTCCCTTTTAAGCTGATGGTGAGTTGCCTAACGAATCAAGACAGTTGTTTTCCCTTTTTTAATGAACTAGCCTATTCAAATCCATGATAATAGCATGCACGGTGTGTAGACCCTGAGGTACCAAATATTGCGTCAGGGCCATTTTGCGTTATGGTTCCTTATTGTGTATCGTTCCATCATGTATGCATATTGCTGGGGGGAGCAAACGAACTTGTTGATAACGCGGAAGGGATTCATTTAAGAATGGTGGTTTATCGTGACGTCAACATCCGGTCTCCGGAGGGCCAACAGATCACAGTTCGACTGACTGATCTCGTCGAAAACATAAACTTTTTTACTTTGCAAGTTTTATTTTGTTCTAACATGATAACTACATTCATATAGAACAATACAGTATACAGAATAACATTAAATTACTAGTTAACAATTACTGTGTTTTCATCAGGATGTAACTTTATAAAGTTTACGAACATTTTGAAATTGAGATTTTTTTTGGCGAAATGTGTAATTTTTTGCTAGTAAGATCAACAGATTAATGTTACAATTTTCCGACTTAGTGTTTCCGAAAACACCAAAACACTTTTATTTTGTCCACATAAAAATGTTTGTTTTAACCATTCAGCATTTGAAACAGGAGCCAGAAACCGGAGACAAGACGACATTCCCAAAACAGATGGAGAAAAGTTTCACTGTGTTCACCACAGAAAGAGCATAAATCATTTGTTTTTATTTTAATTTTGTGCAAATCATTATTAATTGCAATATTCTGAGAATTAAGCGGTATTGAAACCAACGCAATTTTGTATCTTTTATACAATTGAAGGAGAGTTCATTGACTTTTCTACACCATGTATCAGGGTCGCTAAAATTTACATTATTTATAACAACGTTTATATCTATCTCAGATAACCACTTGTTTTCATACTTACAAGCTGTTTGAAGTGTCTGTACTAAGGTGTCATAAATATTTACAGCTAGTGATTTATTATTCAAAATTTTATAAATATAACTTGGAAAATTTGGTAAAAAGATATTGTCTTGTCCACGCTGCAAACGTTACACTTCTTAATCCATAGAATTTTAGTATTGGAGGTTGAAGGTTATACCTCATACAGAGTTCTTCCTATGACATAAAAGAACATTCAGCATTAAATAAATCACACACACGATAGACTCCCCTTTCATACCAGGTCTTGTAGAAAATAGATTTTGTACCGACTTTAATCTTTGAATTACACCACTGGGGAGAGTAAATAATATTTTCATTTTTGTCACACATTTGACACAGGAGCACAAGATCGCTTAAAATTCCCTTCCTGAACAGATTGTCGGTTCCTTCAGCTATTTTTTAAAAAAGAGTCTCCCCATTTTAAAAAAGTTATCAACTAAAACCCAAAACTGCCTCTGCAAGGTCACGCATGGTATTTGGGGTGAATAGTTTACGAAACCGCGATATTTTCAAAGACTTAATAAAAAAACGCACATGAACCATTTTTCAACCACCATTATCCTGATTTTGTACAATTTCATTTCGGCTAACTTTGTCTTTCCCATTCCAAATGAAGCCAAAAGCTCGCTCTAATTATTGAATCATGTCAATGGAGGGGCTAGGGAGGAATTGAAGCAAATGAACAATCTTGGGCAATAAAAGTGTCTTAACCACGGTTATTTTACCGAAAATAGTAAGAATTCTTCTTGACCAAGAGCCCACTCACACAATTTTTTTAATCTCCAAAAGCCTTCCACTATAGCTAATATCTGGCATTGTATTATAATCGGTGGAGAAGTTAATTCCAAAAACATGAAAGGTTTGTTAGTCCTCAACAGGTTTTCATTGACACAAAGTTTTTAGTCAGAGTCGTTTTTGAACCAATCCAATTACATCTTGTTTTCTCGATACTTGGCTTCAAGACAGAAAATTTCGCAAATTGGTCACTTAAATTCAAAGATGATCTAAGAGATCATTCAGACAAGTGTCGTCGGCGTATTGGATCAGTTTAAACTCAGAAACACCTATCCTGACCCCAGGAAATATAAACTTGTTCAACAAAAGCCCTTGCTACCACTGTGTCCCTTTTCACCTGACAAAAAGCATAACTTGTAGAAAACACACTTAATTGAATTTTTCATGGATGAAAAAATTAACGAAGTCATCCATTGGAAAAAAATTGGATGCCAAAAAATGACCACAAAATGCAAATTTGACGTTTTTCTTTCCAAAATCGCAAATATCGAGAGTGCACTGGTTCCAGAGTGGAGACAAGATTTCAAACGCTCTTGACCTCTAGATTCCAAAAATTATTTCCAACCAGAGTTTTTCCTGAATTTTACTTGAAGAGCAAAGTTTCGGCCTGAGCAACGCAGTCGTTTTAAAATGCTGGGACTTCAAGATCGGGTATAACAGAGCAGATGTCAGATGAGTAAACTGTTTTTATTCAAAACAACTTCGAAGAACTACTGAATACCATTCCCAGCAATCATTCCCCATTTAGACCACATAATTGCCTTCAAATGTGACGCACCCTATTTTTCTATTTTTGGGGAGCTAAAGAGGCCCAAACTCTGTCTTTAAACCGTAATAGATATTATATAACTATGTTATGTGCACAAAAACAATGCTTGAGCGTTTGTAGTGACATGACAGTATTTTTATGAACGGTGCGTTTTTTACGGAAATCGCAATAACTTCCACACAAATTTTTGCATGAAACTTGTAAATTCGTTAATTTTATTTCGCCCTAAATCTGAGCTGTCCTGAACATTCACTGCGTAAACCATTACTGGCGTATAATTTTTTTGTGCGCCATACGGGGGAGGAAAAATTATGATCGTACTTATCGTACAAAAGCCTGCGCAAAAGTAGTTCACTTCGCATATATTGTTTGCTGGATCAACGTGTACAGCGCGCCTGCGGTTTGGTTAATTTGTTTTAGCGAGAGAGTGTAGTCGAGACCGACACTGGGAGCCGAGTTTAGTTTACGGTTTCAAACGCAATTTGGTCAACTGCCAAATGTTAAAGTTTTTGAAAGTTTTAACTTAAAAGTGTTCAGGCTGGACGAAGAAGAGAAAGCAGACGTATTTCATTTTGGGGTGTTCCTTTTTGAAGACCTTTTTTGTCAATTTGGCATGTTTCACTTACCAAAAGGCTAGGAAATCCTTCAATGGAATTAAGGAAAATAGCATTTTAATTTTCCTCAAACCTGTTGACTCACTGAGCAACGTCATATGTAGGTAATGACAACCAATCCGAGTAAAGCCGTCTTTTCTGGCTTGTCACCCACCTCATCATCTTTAATTCTCAGTTTAGATGATTATTCGCTTTGACCAAGACCGACGCCCTCAACAGATTTTCTGTCAGACTCGTTACATAGCAATTTGCCTTTAAAGTAACAAAACCAACTTTGGCCAGTCAGACACATTGTAAAGCCATGGACCGAATGAAGTTCACTGATTACTTCAACGGAAAGATTCAATCACTTTATTAAGCTGAATCACGTTCATAGTAGGGCTACCGAGTGTCGCAACAAATAAAAAACGTCAAATGTATCAGAAAACAAAACACCTGAAAACGTTTTCACGGAACAAAAACATACTGTACATGTACTCCGTGGTGAAAAGATACACAAGACCAATTCGCCGAGAGACCACGCAGCAGTAGGCTACACTGAGAGACAAATCTACACAAATAATCTAGGCTGGGCAGTCACGAAACCAAAAGTACACGCATGTTTGTTATCCCTACAAAAATAGTCGATCTGTGGGGAACCAAAAATTACTGACTGATGTTAATAGCGTTACTACCTAAAGTGCTTGGGTGCTTCAGAAGGAACTCCGCACGACGGGTACACCTTGTACCAGTCCGCGCATGTGGGCCCATTGCACTGATCACCTGGAACCATTATTTTTGTGCTTTATTAAGATATAGTTAAAACCGAGCTAAGGAGCTAGAAACCTGACCCAAGGGTTTATCAGTGTGGCCCAGTGGGACTCGAACCCACGAAAGTGGACACCTATCATTCTAGGCCACGCAGCCTACTCTTAGTATTTCTTAAAAGTTGACCTTTCAACATGACATATTTTTCAAAACAAAAAGAACATAATATACAAATGTTCTTATTTCTATACTGCAATTGGATTACTTTCCAGACCCCTGGAAACGCTGCAAGAAACACTCTGACGCAATTGTTATATATGTAAACATTTCTTGTCTTCCTTTTTATGATTAGATTTACAATCAGCAACTTGTATGTTGTGAGTACCTTAAGAAGAGCCACACTGTATGTTTCGTCTATCAGCCAAGAATTTCTTATTCTGGTGCCCGCAGTAAATGTACAGCTCTGCATCTATACCAGAAAAGGGTTCCTGACTAGTTTTTATTGGCTGATGCTGTTATTTACAACGGCCTCTAATGCTCAATACATGTACACGTAACAGTTTTATCCAGATATACTTTGCTTTTTAAAGAAAATATACAACTCAAAACGTGGGAACTTTTTAAATAATGAATTCCTTAATTGGTCATAGAAGAAATATAAGCGAATTCTCAGGTGAAAATATTCAAGAAATGTACTCCTACAGCTCATGGACCGCTGACTAACTGAGGACCCGTTCGCGTACGCTGGAGAGTCCATTATATTTTGCACAATAAAATCTCAGAGTAGAAGTATGAACGTAACCCTCACGTACGGGACCCTTCCTCATCTCTCGTAACAAAGAGAGCAATGACCGCTGTGGTAAATAAGCAATCACAAAAGTGTAGACTTCCAACCATTAGTTTTTGTCTGAGAACAAAAGTGCGATACACTAACTGAAGTTTTCAAACTACTGAGCAATTATCAATCCACAGCAGTTGACACGGTCTACTTATTTTATGCCTGTTTTGCACTTCCTACACCATTTTAAGCCCCGTTACATTCAGCACTTTTACACCGTAAGCCTACGTAAATACATGCACACCATGCGCAAATCTGCAACCGGGTGTAAATGTAAATTCACATTGCATTTGTATGGGGAATATAAATCGGTAAATAAAACAACAAGAATGGATCAACTGAAATTTGAAATTTTCGGAGGTAACAACTTCCATTATCAACAAAAACAGAAATACGTTATTTGTATGGGGGAAATGAAAAGCAACATTTGCGCTCAGTACTCTATACATTAAGCTCCTTAGTCGTAATTAAGATTTTTCTAGAAAAATTGCTTTGAACCTGGGTAGCTCTGAGGCTCGGGTGTCGATCCCCACCGGATTGCTATGGAACTATCTCGCAAACGGCAAATGTGGATATATTAAGAGCAGTCGGCGGAGTGGAGGCAAAATGCATTTAATAATGGAAATTTCAAACACGAAGGGTGGTTTGAAAAATGCCAAATGACAGATCCCGTTCAAAAGTTCTGTGAGCCTACTCATTTTGCCAAGTAGGCCCTATTCCTCCAATGTATAACAAACCAATAAGACAATCAGCCGTCAGGTTGGAGGCAAGTCGTAATGGATTTGCTAACCGCGCTGTTGGTTACCTGGCGGTGCTACGAAAGCACGTGGTTTCGTGAATGACTACTGACACTGATTAGCACTACCCGTGATGGATTGGCCAGGTTGCGTTCATAATACATTCGCTTTTGGAAATTTGTCTCAAAAATTAAGGAAACGGCGCGTGTCACGAGCGTACTGTTTTCAAAACGACATAACTTTTCTTTGTTAGAAAAGGCGGAGGATTACGCAAGAAAATGACGTTTATTATATTGTTTTCCACTTAAACAGCTGTATCGGGCAAGGTGAGTGTCGTTTGATTCCCAGATTTTGCATGCACCCAGTCCGGTCTTTAGTTCAACATGTTGATACAGGTTTGACGGCGAGTTGACGAGCAGAACTACCCGGCTGGCTGTGTGGAGTTTCGGGGTCTATGGATGAAAAACACAGTGGTACCTAGCCAGCCAGCTAGCTGTATGAAGACTCGTCAAAATACAGCTAGAGTAGCAACAGCAGTATCAGCAGCAGCACTACCTCCACCACCACCACCACCACAACCATCAACAGCAGCAGTAGCAGCATTTCAGTAAAAGACCTCAAAAACATACGACAAATATATACATGTAGATCTTTTGGATGTTTAAAGGAAAGTGATGATGCTTTAAGATGAAATGAGATCACACTAATTTTGTCATGGCACTTTTGGTGGAGTGGTCTTGCTTTTACGGCCGTGTGTAAAATTAAATCGCTTTCACATATGCGCAAGGCTTATTGTTGTACGTGTGTAAATTACATTTACACGACCTCCGGAAGTGTAATTATACAACCGAGACTGAGTGTACCTGTACACCAGAGTGTATTTGCTTTCACATGGCAAAAATATGCAGCATGCGTAAATATGAACTCGAATGTAAACTTCTTTATGTTTTATTTGTCACGGAACAATATTCTATAATCATCACGGGCCTTTGAGTTTATCTGATTCTCGTATCTATCACTGACACCAAGTTAACAATCATTCAGTCACTCAACATAATTTTATGTTTCTCACATGGTTATGAGTCATTGGGAAATTCGCCTGCTTGAGACATGTATCTTAAAACATGAAACTAAAAAATCCCTAGCATTTTGATGCTGTGTATATAAACATGACCTCGCGTGACCAGCTGTTCTGTTGACCACATATACATGTACAATGCCACGGTGTGGTAGTTGTTTTGGCTGAAAGCTAGACTACGCGTCACGTTCTGTCATCACCCGTGGGTCAAAATCACAGGTACATCTGCTCGCACGGTCAATAAAAACAGTTCCCTTGCTGTGACATGTCTGCATATCTTTGTTTGGGACTCTTGAAATAGAACATTCCTTGGTGTTTTGAGAAGTGGGGTGGGCGGGTTGGTGAGCAGATTTAGCACAAAAGTATTCAATATAAAAACAAAAGTTATTGATAATTTTTTAATTAGATTTGACATCACATACGGAACAGATATGTTCATAAAAGTCAGCCGGCCAAGTCTTCGCAATAAAAGTTTGGTGACAAAGTCATGTTCGAAGAGAACAGCATATGTCGCGATTTTCTAAATCTGTCACTAGTTACTGTTGAGGTTGGGATATTTTTATGTATGTCACAAAAGCCATTAAGTAAGCAGCGCCCTCNTTGAGAAGTGGGGTGGGCGGGTTGGTGAGCAGATTTAGCGCACAAAAGTATTCAATATAAAAACAAAAGTTATTGATAATTTTTTAATTAGATTTGGCATCACATACGGAACAGATATGTTCATAAAAGTCAGCCGGCCAAGTCTTCGCAATAAAAGTTTGGTGACAAAGTCATGTTCGAAGAGAACAGCATATGTCGCGATTTTCTAAATCTGTCACTAGTTACTGTTGAGGTTGGGATATTTTTATGTATGTCACAAAAGCCATTAAGTAAGCAGCGCCCTCATTAGTTAATGTGTGGCAAATCGGTTCACACTAATCAAAAAGCAAGGTCTTACACAAAGAACAACATCCTGTATGTCTGCTTCCAGGAAAGCCACATGTGTTTGATATGAATATTAGTATTCAAATTGTTGATTATTTAAACTGGTAAGTTTAACTCCACACGAGTTCTATCGGAATTCTATATATTCTAGTTTTAGTTCAACATTGCAGTATCAAATGATTAATTAGTCTATATTCAAAATTCACGAGCGAGACGTGAGTCTAACTTTCTAAGACTCGCTCTCACATTCGACAGTACGATTCACAAAGTTCACATCGATTTGCATTTGTTATTCATTCACTGTTTTCTGAATTCTTTGCACTCACAAGTTGTTATTTTAGTTTCATGATTATGTGTCTCCAACAATAAAATGTCACTATGCTAAGAATTTGCTGATGACACGTCAAACTTAAGCGATTTGTACTCACATTTGGTAGTAAAGAGGTTGAAAAATGTTTGTGCTTTCTCAACACAAAAGGTTAAAATTCAGGTAATAGTTTACACTAAATACCAACATAAAATAGAGAAAATGCGAAATCCCATGACACTGTAGGCGAAATGATATTTTCTGAGAACACTGAAATATGCAACGATTCCAAATAAATGGCCGTAAACTTGAATTCGAATTTGCATGTACGGTCATCGGCAACATGTGTTTAAATCACATTTCAGTAGTTGACGGTATTCCTGTTGTTTTATTCAATTATGTTCATTTCAGGTTCCAACACCTGGATCCGTTTGTGTTGTGTACTTACTCTACTGCTACTATGGTCGAAGGTTGCTGTCAGCAAAGGAAGTTCTGCTTGTACAGAGAGATGCAAAGTTTGCTTTTGCTCACAAGCTGGTCCTAAAACATGTGCCGACTTCGCAAACTTTGGCGACGTGCTACAAAATGTTCCTGTCGACATCAGTGAGCTCCTAATTGGTGCAGACGAATCAGGCACGTGGTATCCGGGTGGGAATTTTCACAGAAAATCGTTTTACTGCAAAACGAATTTGCTCAGATATGAATCCTTTGTAAAATTTACAAGGATACGTTCCCTAAAAATGAATTTGTGTAACGTTCAACGAATTGACACGGATTTTTTTTCAGGGCTCAGTAACATAGAGGATCTTCAATTGATATCAGAATCCCAACCCTACGTTTTCAAAAACGAAAGCTGCACGAAAACATTTTCATTGATGGAAAAATTAATATCGTTAACAGTTGGCGGAATAACTTTTGAATGGTGCGACGTCTCAACGTTAGTTATTAATAAACCACGTCTTGCAGAACTTAGACTCTACTTTCTAGACCTAGATGTCCATAAAACAATTAAACACGACAGGTTGCGCATACTGGATTTGTCATACTGTGGCTTACTTCCGAGAAAAATTCCAGATCCGTCTTGTTTGCCAAATTTGGAAGAAATTGCGTTAAACTATACAACGATATTCAATTTTTCCATTACCAATCCGTTCGCCGTAAAGCATATACGTCTAATCATGGATGTTGGCATACGAACACAAAAAGAGGTGAAAGCCAAGGAGTTTGACAATTACTCAACTCTGAAATCCATTGAAATATTCTTCAAATATTCCACGCTATTCACCGTAGAGGACGGGTGTTTTGGTGCGCTGGCGCGTAATAACGTAACAATACGAAAGTTGGAGTTGATTTTTGCATCAGATTTTACCCCTTCCTATAGGAGACGACTGTCGGTGACGACTTTTCAAAGGCTATTGGCAAGTTTGTCTGAATGCTATGTGAACACGCTCGTGCTGACATATGGTGTTAATCATTTGAAGTACAACGACAAAGCTATTGCTCTTTCCAAGTCTTTCAACATTTCTTCTCTGCGCCAACTTGACCTCAGTTTCAACTCGTTGATCATTATACCAGATTTCGTGAAGCTGCATTACTTGGAATCGTTAAAACTTCAATTTTGCGGCATCACCGATATCACTGCAAACGCGTTTCAACATTTGATGCGGCTGCGGTACCTGGATCTTACAGGAAACAAGCTTACTGACATCAGATATGAACCTTTCAAATTATTCGAGAACCTCCCAGTGACTTTGGAAACGCTTGTCTTGAAAAAGACTTTTAAATTGGGTGATACAGAACACTACTGCACATTTAGAGAAATTCCAGTTACAAAAAATGCTATGCTAAGCCCGCCGCCTCTTTTGTACATAAACATTTCCTTTCCTAATTTAAGATATCTTGATTTGTCTGAGACAAATTTGGTTGGAGAATCATATACCAAAGGCTTATCTTTCCCATCGATGAGGCACCTAGTTCTACAACAAACAAAAATATGCGGTGTCTATGGTATGTTGATATATCTAAATCAAACATTGGAATCATTGACGGTCAGTGGAAGCCCATTTATTTTTGAGCTGATATTGGAAACTTTAAATACGATTAATACAACGTGGCCAGCACTAAGAAAAATCGACATAAGCGATAACTCAAAATATTTTCAGAGAACCAACAAAACAAGCCCTTTCTTAAACAAATTATTTTTTTTGAAAATGATGCCTGGGATCGAAACGGTCAACCTCTCATTCAACTCACTTTCTGATATAAACAAACTAGCCTTCAAGCCAGTACCAAACTTAAAGACGTTAGATTTAAGTAACAACCAATTGGTGTATATGGATCCTCATATATTTCAAAATTTGCGGGCTTTCAAATTCTTAAATATTTCTCAAAATAAATTTAAATGTGATTGCGACTTAAGGCCGTTTCGAGATATGCTTAACCGTTCTAGGTTTCACTTTGAGCAGACTCCATGTTACTATCCTACATCATTGAAAAATCAATTAATATCTAACTACAGTCTTCCCTTCATTGCCTGTGACCACCATCTTGAAATGGTAATAGCACTGGCTGTTGTCGGGTTGGTTTTGGCTTCAGTACCCATTCCTGCTCTCATCGCTTATTATAGGCTCAACATTAAGTACTGGTGGTATTTCGGCCGTCGTCGCGCCGGATACCGCCCAATAGATGGCGATGTTCACCGGTATGACGCCTTCGTCTGTTACAGCAAAAACGAACTGGGTTGGGTGGTCAGGGAATTAGTAGAAGTACTTGAAAATGGTCCAAATGAGCGTTTTCAGTTGTGCATACATGATCGAGACTTTGATCTAGGTGGCGATATAATTGAAAACATTACCAGGAGCATTAACTGCAGTCGAAGGGTAATCTTCGTTCTTTCTAGAGAATTTATTCGCAGCTACTGGGGACCTTTGAACTAAATCTGGCCTTGATGGAAGCCATCGAAAAGAGACGCAAGTTTGTTATTCTAATTTTCTACGAGAACATTCCGAAGAAAGAAATCCCGCGTCACCTCCAGTGTTTCATGCGTCACGTGACGTATGCGTCATGGCCCCAACACATAGGTCGTGCAAGAGAAATGTTCTGGATGAAACTGAAACTGGCTTTAAGGAACAGAGGAGTATCCGAGGAAAACCTTTAGTTAACTGAAGGGATTGATTTAGATTTTGCGAATGTGACGAGACGTATAGTAACTGTACGCTTATTGCTATGCTTATTTAGTTGTTATTGTTAATTTATCCTTATGCTAATTAATGTCTTTGTTGCGTCTCAGTGCGCCTTTGTTACATGGGCGAATGCCGTGTGTCGGACACTTCGCTAGCGACAGGCTTCAGAGAAGGGTTAATTTGTTTCCTTCCTTTGCCTGTATGGATTTGAGCGTTATCATGTGTAACTGAACTGTGATGTATGCGTGACGAGGTGCAATACACATTTTTGTTCACTGGAGACTTGCTCTGTTACATTTGGTGCCCAAAGTGCGTCGAACCTACCAGAACTTTTCGCTGACTACGTCTATCAAACTATGGCCGTGCTACGGCCTTGCGTGGTAAATTAAACTGCTAGCGCCAACCATAGCGCACTACAAACGACCGCGCGTGGTTTAAAATTGACACGCAGCCTCATTTTCACGAAAGACATCGCTCTAGTCGATTGGCGACTAGTCTTTCACATATGGCACATCACATTAACAAAAAACCGCGAAAAACGGGTGATGAGGCTGGATCTCGCGAGATCATCTTATCGGTTCGTATCCGCGCTTGTCTCCTGCACAGACCCTAACCTGGTTCCCGGGCCTCACAACCTAACGTCACGGATGGCTTGTGAAGGCCCAGGTACAGGGCACTAGAACGATGGTTTTCATTGGCTGTTAGCTGGCAATTTTTGACCTAACCTGGTTCCCGGGCCTCACAACCTGACGTCACGGATGGCTTGTGAAGGCCCAGGTACAGGGCACTAGAAAAATGGTTTTCATTGGCTGTCAGCTGGCAATTTTTAACCAGGAAGTTTGTTCTGCGCATGCTGTCATCCGGTATTACGTTATCAGGTCGCTAGGTGTCGCCAGAGTAAAAAGTTATTTTGCGACTGGGTCGCGTTTGCGGTCGCGTTTGCCCCTCTCTCCGTGGTTCGAGTCCATGCGTGTAGAGATCACACGTACCAGGCAGTAGCACGCGCTTTATCATTGGTTGATGTAACCGCGGCAGTCATTGGTTAGCTTTACAAAGAAAAATGGCTGACAATGAACGATTTTTAGCCTTGTCATGCAAGTGGCGTAGCAACTATTTCGTTTCTGCAGTAATGTTTCGTAATAGCCGCGTGCTTGAAGCGCATACACGTAATGTACAATAAACACGTGCACGTCACTAGATCTGGCCGATTTAACTGGTGTGTTATTCATACTGTATTAATAAAGGATAGCAACGTCAACAAAAGTCAGCGACAGTAGAAAGATGCACTCCGAAGGCGCAACCACAATTTTCTGGGATTCACATTTCTTGAACATGAATTCACAGGCACCGATTTGTCGGTACAGCAGTCCACATTTACACTTCCTCCATCATGCAGTCATGCCAGTTTGTTTGCGTAAAGCGCTACCTGTTGAAAATTTGACCAGCCAATCAGAAACGCCGGTGTAAAAAAAATTCCCGAGAAAAAATAAGTGATACCTGCGTGCTGGTTACCACATAGCGGCACACAGGGAGCCAGCGAGGGTCTACTCCGTAAGCTCAGATAAGGCAACCTGTCTTGTGCTGTCTTCAGTAAATATAAATTATCATAACATAGTCAAAATTGGTCGGTAAGTTGAAGACAGAGGTGGTATGTAACAAGGTATCAGATATTGCGCGCTGATGTTACTATTTAGTACCACAACAGATGAATAAAGACTAAAATTTTCGGGAACTATGTAGACGAACTTGTGCTGAGTTAGCGCATGCGCAATTCTCCACCCCCACAGAAATTAAGCCCCCGGCCCCCGTCAAATTATAAAACACTCGTGGGTGGTGCATAGGAGCGCATGCTTAGTGTTCTCTTATCCAGCGTAAACGAAGCTTGAGGCTACGATCGGAGAATAGGGCTTATCCGAGGTCATTTTCCTGGTCAATGCACGAGTCAGGTAACTTCAAACGTTCAAGCTATATATTTTCGTGCTACATAATTCCTTGCCCACAAAGATTTTAAAAAATGTGGTTTCATACATTAAAACTAAGTGTGTTAGAACCATTTGAGGAAACTTGGCGTGGCCCTTGGTAACGAAAGTGTGCGTATCCATAACGCTTTACTTTAGCCAATGTTACCACTTGACATGAGGGCGCTGCGAAGGAAGGTACATGTTGATTTGGGTATATTTACTTTAAATGATTTCGGTTTGGCGTTTCTCAAAGACATTAACATGTTGTTCCACGAATTCCTTTCTTGATCCTGCAACTGTCATAGTGTTGAAGTTTAATTTTCTTTAGTTCGCTTTTTGTAACGGCTGAAACCTCCCCCTTTGCCGGCCGCCACGTAAAAACTCAAGTTGTTAATTTAGACCACTTACTCGGCAATGAAACTGGTATCAAATGGTTTCTTAATCAAAACAAGTGTGATTTCAAGGCTTGAAAGAATTGGCAGTTTTGTCTGCTTGAAATCAGCCTACACAAACTGACTTGTCTTGTCGCGCCGTGTCATTTGTCGTCGGTACACGATCTGGAGGAATAACTTTTAGTAACTGTCAGTTCTTCACCAGGCCAAAATCACTTGTTAACTAAGTAATAATTTGGGACTACTTTTATGGCGGTGAAGATGGTATAACCCAAATTTTAGTTTATTCAACTGAGGGAGCGCAGGTTTATACGCCTTTGTCATGTTGTTTACGGCATTTAAGGTTCTACCAGCATACGTTTAATGTGTCATCGTGCAGCATTCCTACTAGGCCTACTACTATGCTCCAAGCTTTCCGTACATGTAGGTCGTCAATTTTGCACTGAGAGGTGCAAAGCCTGCTTCACACAAACTAGTGAGAGAAAGTGAGCCAGTTTCTCAAAATTTGACGACATTCTACAGAATGCTCCCACCGACGTCACGGAACTCGTGATTGGAGCAAACGACGCAGCAGATATTTGGATTCCGGGCTGGGATAACAAAAAAACATCGTATTTCTGCACGGAACAATCACTCAGAGACAGATCCTTTGCAAAATTTCAACAGCTGCATTTATTGAAATTGAACTTATGTGGTGTGCTTCGCGCTAATGCGAACTTCTTGTCTGGTGTGGAAGGAGTACGAGAGATTCAACTGATTTTGAGAATGCGCCATGTGAATTTTTACAACGTAAGCTGTTCAGAATTGTTTAGATCGATGGGAAATTTAAACTCACTAACATTCATTTCTAGTTATTCAAGTACCTGCGACGTCTCGGCGATTGTGAGCAACAAACCACACCTTACAAAACTTAAATTGGGAAGGAATCTGAATGTTCGTAAACCAATTAAACATGGCAAATTGCAAAAACCGGATTTGTCAAATTTGAACTTATCTCCGCAGAAAATTCCGGATCCGTCATATTTGTTTAATTTGGAAGAAATTATTATGAAGTTCACAATTATCTCCAATTTTTCCATCGACAATCCGTTTGCTGCAAAGCACATACGACTCTTCATGGGTCTGAGGACAGAACCAATAATAAAGAAACAAGAATTCGACAACTACGCTTCCCTGGATTCCTTTGAAATAGTCTACGAATATAAAGAGCCACTTAAAGTAGAAGACGGTTGCTTTGATGTGTTGTCGCGTCACAATGTAACGCTGCGTAAACTAGAGATCGCTTATAGAGGGCAAAGTTCTCCACATACACGTAGAAGGCCACTCTTTCTTGCTACTTTAAAAAGACTTTTGGCAAATTTGTCAGAATGTAATGTGAACACACTTACATTAACATATGATGTAATCTACCTCAAGGATACCGAGACTTCCAGTCTTTGGAGCTCTTTCAACCTTACGTATCTGCGCCAACTGAACCTCAGTTTCCACTTGATGATGTTGCCCCAGATCTCTTGTCGTCACCTCATCTGGAGTCAATAACTCTTCAATTTTGTGGCATCATCTTTATGCCTATTAATGCGTTTGAGCATTTGAAACACTTACGATATCTCGATCTATCAGGAAACAAGCTTACCAACCTAGAATATAGTTCTTTGAATCTATTTGAGAGACTCCCAGCGTCTTTGGAAACTCTTATTATGAAAAGGGTTAGACCACTAAACGCAAAGGAGATGAAAGCGTGTAAGCTAAACGAAAGGCAACGTAGAAAAATACGGTGCGTAAAAACTTACCCACACACTGGTAATAAAATTTACTTTCCTAATTTAAGACATCTTGATTTGTCTGAGACTGCTCTGAAGGACGCCTTTTATGTCATAGGTATTGAGTTTCCAGTCATAAGGCATCTAGTTCTTAAAAACACAGTCATCTGCTGCACGTGCTTATTGCTCTATGTGAGCCAAACACTAGAATCGCTCTCTGTCAGTGGAAGCCCTGGGATTTTAAAAAAGAATATTAGAAGTCTTAGACAAGGTTTCTACTACTTTTCCGACTCTTAAAAACGTTGACGTGAGCGAGAATTCACAGTACTTCCGTTGGGTCAACAGAAGCCGGCTTTCATTAAAAAGCTTTCGTTTTTTAGAAATAATGCCTGCGATAGAAAAATTGAACGTTTCGTTCAATTCACTTTCGGAAATAGATAAGCAATCATTTGCAGCAATGCCAAACTTAACTGTTCTAGATTTGAGTCACAATAGTTTATCGTATATGAATGGTCTTGTGTTTCAAAATTTGTCTGAGTTAAAATTCTTAAACATTTCGCAAAACAAATTTAAGTGTGATTGCGATTTACGGCCATTTCGAGATTACCTTAAGAAAGCTACTTTTTACATTAGACAATATCCGTGTTTCTATCCTACATCTATGAAAAAACAATTTATTTCAAACTATAGCCTTCCTTTCTTCGCCTGTGACCATCATCTTGAGATGGTAATTGCACCGACTGTCGTCGGCATAGTTTTTCTTGCAATACTCATTCCTGCTCTTCTTATATATTACCGGCTCGATATAAAGTACTGGTGGTATTTAGGCAGCCGTCAAGTTGGATACCGCCCGCGAGTTGGCAGTGTTTACCTGCATGACGCCTTCGTCTGCTACAGCAGAGCAGAAAGGGTCTGGGTTATCGGGGAATTAGTCGAACAACTAGAAAATGGCCCGAATGAGCGTTTCCATTTATGTATACGTGAACGGGACTTTGACGTGGACGGTGATATAAGCGAGAACATCGTCAGAAGTATTAGCTGCAGTAGAAGAGTAATTTTCGTCCTCTCTAGAGAATTTCTGCGCGCTTATTGGAGCGAATTTGACTTGAATATGGCCTTAATGGAAACCATGGAAAAAAGACGCAACTTTGTAATTCTAATTTTTTTCGAGAATATTCCGAAAAAAGAAATACCGCATCACCTTCGGCGTTTCATGCGTCACGTGACCTATGTATCATGGCCCCAACACATAGGTCGTGCACGAGAAATGTTTTGGATGAAACTAAAACTGGCTTTGAGGAACAGAGGAGTTGTCGAGGAAAATGTTTAGCCCATAGAGGGAGTTATTACTCAACCCCCTCCCCCAAAAAACTTTAAAATTGGTCCGAGCTCCTCTGAAGTTCTGATATTTTTTGCTCTACTAAAAATTGGGACGCCCTGTGTATTATCAAAAGACTTCAGGTTTCCCCACCTTAATTGTGTATCTCATGTGCATGGTATAGCCCTATTTGAGATCTGGCTGATTCCCCCCCCCGCATCGAAGATCTTTTGTTTGCTCAGCTCCCGACTCTTGCAGCCTGCCTCCCGTTCAGTAACGCTAGGACCTCGCTAAAAAGCAAGACTTCGCGAGATTACGTGAGAAATTGCCGTGTATTTTAAATGATTTTAGCTAGGTCCAAGCGTAGGTCCTAGCGTCTACTGAACCCACGCCTGATGACTGTCAGTGTCTATAAGAATTTCTTTTGTCAGCATTTCACGTGTGTTTCAGTTTTATTTCCTTGTGCCAGTTACAGAGAAGTACGTGCATGTCTAAACATTTCAATTTTCCCACCCACTACCTCCCATCACTTTTTGGCACCTTCTCGTACCTCTGTGTTGCGCTGTCTTATTGTCCATCTTGGGTTAGGGCTAGGGTGGCACTAAATTGCAAATTTGAAAATGGCGCCTGCAAGCATTAGGTGTGACTAGTATAGAGTTTGTAACTGAAATAGAATCCTATCACGGTGAAGCACGAGACCATGCCCAATTCGATTTTTGTTTTTATCCAAACAATGAGAACGAAATGCATGCACATTTAACATTTACCTGAAATTTTCGTTCAGTTGAACACTCATGGTGTTCCTTCTATGATATCACACACCACATGATCAGCTGAACACTTCATGGGAAAATCTATAATTCAAACTTATTTTCTCCCGACACTGCCGAGACAATTGGTACATTCTACTAAGGACACTACCATGTCCACTCAAGGATTCTTGACTTTCACCCATAGAGCCTCTCTGACACCAAAGTCAAACAGGGTGTCAGACTTTTAAGTCTGAAACTTCAGTTAAAAGTTGCCTGTCCGTGGTGGCCCAAGTGCTTTTGAGAAACAACGGCAGGAAAACTCAGTTTTTGTGGGAATTAATCAGGTCGGTGATCAGTCTCAGAAGGAGCCATGTTGCTCTACAACCTTTAGACAAAATTAAAAGTAATTTTTGTATTTCAACACTTGTTCACAAACTGAACTTAAGAAAATAAAATTTTGAGCAAAACTTGATTTTATTTGAATGAATTAACAAGTTTATGATAACAAATAAACATGTTTTAAGGTGAAAGTGCCAATAAACAAGACAGGGTTGTTAGCTTGCATGAATAGAACGCTTCAATGAATGCTCCCCAAAAACCTCCTTCCCATACTCACTTGATTGCTACCGTATGCCCGTATACTGGTATGCCCCAGCAGATATTTGGGGATGTCATTTTTTGGGCCAATAGTCCAAGTTCAAATACATGCCTGGTAGTATATTACCCCATAACTAACATGCCCTTGAGCCTATATGCACAGTTAATGTATCCAGAGCTAAATGAAATCATCATGACATCCTCATCAATAGCATTATGGTAACAAAGGTTTCTTCGTTGAATTATTCATGTTGCTATAGGTTATGAATTCACGTTCTATGAAACTGGGGAAAGTTTTGCAGTGAATAACTATGCACATTTCCCCCTAAACATAATCCCTGAATGTATTTTCTGAAAATTTCCTCGAATATATACAGTGCGTGTAAAAAATAATTTGGCAAAATGACCCAGAATTCTCTACCATGACGACCGAACGCTGGGAAATTTCCCTCACGACAGCAGAGGTGCTAAAGGAATTTGAGAAATTTCATCTAAGGCATTTCTACATTGTAACATCCACTCTGTTCACACGCTAACGTTATTTCCAATGTATGGTGGTATAATTGTTGGCATGTAAACACCCAGTGACACCACAGATAATTTGGTGACGTCTAAACAATACAACGGAAAAAACAGGCAATTGGGCACAACAGAATTAAAAACATGGATCCATATGTTTTTAGGAGCCAGTACGACAATGCAACCATCATACAAAAATAAAACATTGAAAGTGGGTCTCAAAATGTATCGAATTATCAGCAAATCTCTTGCGCAAAAATTTTTTGAGACACGCGCAATCTGATAACGCTGGAATAAACGTCATCACCTAAAATACAAATTATGAATCAATTAACATGTTTAGTAAGTTATTTGTGATTTCACCGGATGGTTATAAGCTGACAAGCATCTCACAAAGCATTTGAAAAACAACAGTGGTGTAGATGAAGTCACCGAAATAAAAATCAGAGTTACTGGAATGATAAGTTATGACCGGGAAATGGAAATTTATCTGTAATGAATACTTCTGGGGTGCATTGTAAGTCCACTAAGCATATTTTCAGCTTGGTTTATATACAGAAATTGTCTTTACTAGATCAAATGCCCTTAGGTGTACTTTCAGCACCGTCATTATGAAATTATCAACATTATAGAAAAAATAATCAAAAGTTTGAATAAAGAAACCAAACTGAGGACTCATGGTCTATTCTCCAAACCCAACGAAACTTAAGACTTGAAACTTAACCAGTCATGCTACATTATTTGAGAACAAATTTGCAAGTTTTCTCCAAGCATCGACTGCCCTGCAATTGGCCAATTTTCGAGTTGAGTTTTGACTACAGAGACTGGAGTGGGGCCCAATAAGAGAAAATACATGAAATCTATACATGCGCAATCCTACTCTGAAATATGTCATGACTGCATGACACCTGCATGACAACAGTACAATCATTGAAATGGTGTACAAAAATGTGGATAAGCAGTCACTTTCAAAGTAAGAAACTCTTAGTTGAGGTCATAACCTGACCACGGTTGAGCTTCATTTGTCAACAACTACAGGGTGCATTCTGGAAACAAAATTCCTGAAACAAAGGGTGAACTTTTTGGCAAAATCATATCTTGGCCGAGAGGGGGAGCAGGTAAAATGTAAAAACTTGTGGTGGTTACATCTCACTACCACCACAGGCAAAATACCAAACAGAAATAAATAGCTTCAGAAAGCTGAATGTTCATTCTGTATGCAAAGCATTTCCGTTCCTTCATTACGCAGAACCTTTCTGTTGTCATCCGTTGTCTCCTTCATTGTCTCGCATCTTACTCTAAAAGATGTTGTTTTGAAGCTAGTTTCGTAAATTGTATCAAAAAAGATATGCTGAGTAAAACATACACAATTCCCAGCTTGTCAAGTCGGTAAATACTGTTGCATAATGTCTGTATGTGATCCTGGTCCCCAGTGTAACAGATGATCTTGAGGGAGGTATAGACAGACACTGGTCAGCTTGAATACTATGGCTTTGTTGGTTGAACTCTAAAAGCAAAACAAGGTACAATGCCAAACATTTTAAGAAGGTAACAAATTAGAATTTTAAGGGGTTAATCTTGAGGTGGAAAATATAGAAGAGATGACTGTCAAAACACAACTGCACTGAGTAGATATTGTGGAGATACATGAATTTTTCGACCAGTAGAACCATCACACAAGTGTGGAAAATTTTTTGTTCAGAGTTGGTAAAAATCAATGAAACTGAACTCAAATAAAATCTTATGGGTGGCAGAGATTTACACAGAATTTCCATATTCGAAGTGTTATTGCAAACCTTGAGCTGATTTCGATCCACAAACACAAACATGCTCTGTGATTTATTATTAACGATGAGACCAGATCTCTCCTTAATCAGTAGACGCATCAACTGGTTCTCATATTCCTCGTTGAAGATTTTAAATTCAGCCTGAAACATTCAAACGTATGGTCAACACTGTTAGCACACATAAAACATCTAGCATTAAACATGATGCTCACAACTGAATTTAATCTAAATCTCTAATTAAAATTTGTCAAAAGGACAATGATCAAATCTTTACCATTTTGAACAAAGAGAATAAGTTTTTAACTTCACACAGTAATTTACAAGAGCATTGCAGAGCGTTGAAATACTACCGCGAATGCATTCCAAACTCGTGTGCTTCTAGGGTGTTTATTTTGATATAAAAATGGCCTCTGGATGGTGCAAAAAACTTTGAATACATCAGAGAACATGTAAATGACACTGTTTTTTTAACAGAAAGCTATTTAACACATTGCACGAAAATCTGTCAAGGACCTTTAGAGAAACAGAGCAAAACGGGAAAAAATGAGATTGCCACTAGGGGGCAAAGCGTTCATTGGATCCGTCTGAAAGTTGTCGTCTTCTGCTGTCAACTTAATGAATACACATGCTCAATTTAATAAAGATCCTGCAGAGGGCTTATCAGATACAGCTAAGGGGGCAAAAAACAAAACTACCACTAGGAGGCGACACAGCAATTGAAGTCGGAAAATGATCGTCCACCGTCCTCTTCACACTAAGAACTTATAAGCCAGTTTTCACAATCATCCCACGAGCGGTTTGCTTAACAGAGGGCAGATGTTAAAAACAGACAAGAAAACAGTAAAAATGACCAATAGATGGCACAAAATACGTTAAATTCGTCTAAAAACAGGAAAATGTTACCATTTTTTAAAACACAGCCATTTTCCAAATTTCATGAAAATTCGTCGATGGACTTCAGAGAAACCGAGGAAAGCAGAAAAAATGAAATTGCCACTAGGGGGCACAACAGTACTACAATCTGTTAACTTCATAAAAATACATTTGCTATATTTAATAAAGATCCTGTAGAGCGTTTAGGAGATACAGCCATTGGCGCAAAACTGCTACTAGGAGGCGCCACAGTAGTCAAAGTCATCAGAAAACCATCGTCAACCATGCTCTTCATAGTAAAAATATACATGCCAATTTTCACAATCATAGAGTGGTTTGGTTGACAGAGGGATGGACGGCAAAAAACGGACTCAGTAATAGTAAAAATGGCCACTAGATGACGCAAAATGCCTCAAATCCATTTAAAAACAGGAGGGTTGCATCACCTCATTAACACATGCCTATGAGCCAAGTTTCCTGAAAATCGGTTGAGGACCCTTGAAGATACAGAGGCAAACGTAAAAAAACTAAAATTGCCACTAGGGGGCACAACGGTATTTGAGTCGGTCCGCAACTCGTTGCCCTTTGTCGTCAACACCATGGGAACACATCTGCAAAATTTCAATACAATCTTGCAAGGGGTTAAGGAGATACAGCTGCGGACGCTGGACGCCTGGAAGCCCAGACAGAGATGACGGCAATATGCACCCACATATAAATATGTGGGTGCATAATAAGCATCAAAATTCATCAAGATACAGACATGTCATGTCTTTCATAACGACTTTAAATCCACAGCTTAACCATAATTCAGAGCTACCATCTCGACAAAACCCCCTGGGCATCAAGTGACCAGTGACAGACATCAGCTGTTAACAGAAAATCTATGCATGTCAAGCCAAGGAAGAGGTCTTCTTAATGAGCTTGTCAGCACCCTGGAGTACCCTGCTCAGTGAAATAGTTAACAAAAGTCCTCCATTAAATAATGTCTATCTGTGTACTGAATGCTTTACAAGAGAAATAACGAGTGGCCATTCTTTTTTTTTAATTTCTCAGCTTTCACGTTTGGAGAAATGGCATTACATTTTCTCTTGCCTTCCTATGACTCAGACAAACACCACCGTTAGGTGTAATGAATGCAACAGGTCTGAACCAAGCTTTATTCAAGTCAGTCTCTTCAATTTGAGACACTTAAGTCTTTGCACTTAGGTTGCTTAGGCTTTAGTTAGAAAATTGTCCACCTTTGAAAAAAGATTAAAAACCTTTGGTTCAATGCGTATTACGCAAAATCTAACATTCTCATCTTGTTAGAAAACAAAGTGTCATTTGTTTCAAAAGATTATAAACACCACTCCCCTTTCTGGGAAAGCAATTATAAGTACCACTGGCACAGAGATTTTCTTTTTTTCTCTAGGTCCTAGACATTTGCCCTCAAGTGTCAAAATCTGTGAGGACATTTTGAAAATCAAACAAAAAAATTTTGCCATTGGAATATGGCGATGAAGCTTTGACCCAAATTTATCAGCGATGGGGAAAACGAACCACTTCCAAACGGGAGTGGTTCTTTGCTTTGAATCGTCAAGTTCACGACAGATATGAAAGGCAAAGAATTGAATCATGCAAATGTCTGGACTGAAATAAAATCAATCGGACATTCTGAAAATAAATCGAATGGTCGACGCTTAAAAAACAACAGCCGGCAGTTTTAATGCACTGATTAGGCCAAAAAGCGTTGAGTCAGTGTCGTTTTTCTTTTTGAAAATTGAGTTGGTAGTGTGGTATTTTTAGTAGCTCACTTTTTCAATAGAGATAAACAAAAATGAAGTGTGATTTGTTTTTGTTGTTTATTACTCATCAATTAGCAAATGATGGTGTTTCAAACCTTTCTTATCCTTGCTTCCATGCCTTATGCAGCTTTAACAAACAAAACTATGGTGGTTGGATGTTTTTTTAGCAGGTGATGACACATACAAGTTTTCAGATGGATTCGACATATTATGCGACATCTGTTTGCAAATTTTTATGTTCCAATAAACACCTCTAGAAGAACACTGTTAGCGGTGCATTCGTGGGCGCATTTCAACGCTCTGCGTTGCTCTTGTTGTTTTTATTTACGATGAAATAATGGTATCGACATTGGCAATCTTGCACAAACAGCACTGGCCGAAGGGGTGGGTAGACAATGGTGTCACTCGGGGATTTGTCCCCGCCCATGGAAACTTTCTTGTGCTTATACATTGATGATGTGAATTTTTTTTCAAGGTGACTGAGAGCTCGATCGTGTTTCGTGATTCCACCAGACGGTCGCAGATGCCTGTCTGAGCGCGTGGTTGTGGCAATCGGTATACGTAGTAATGACCAGCGCCCAAGTCGTATCCTTGAACCGATAGTCGCCTTACGCGGACGTCACGATAGCCTACACTTTTGCAATTAGTTGGATTGTCGACTCGTCTCGTGATTGGCCGTCATCACTGAAGACGATCGAAGATATCTTACAAGGTTACTGATTGAGTTGAGAGTGCCTGCACTTTCGGGTATAGTTGTGACTTATGACACGGGACGCATGGTGACTTTTTCACTCAAGTGGATACTATCAAGATTACTGGCGAACGGGTAATATTAGTAGGTTCACACGGGGTGGGATTGAAGTTGTACTCATGAAAAGGGTTTCTGATTCACTCATAGCGCAAGTGATCAGTCGTATTAAGAGAACAGACGATAGTCCAAATGGCTGTGCATCCATAAATAATAATTTTCTAAAGTTTAAATCCCTACGTGTTAAGCCGACTTGTAATGCTGCGAAAGGAAATCCTATAAAACGTAAACCATTGAACAAATTGGTCCTTCAAACTTGAAGCAGTGTGTTTTAAAAACTCATATTGCCACCGGCCCAACAGTACATTACACACGATATAAACACGAAATACACACCGCACAAAATTGTAGTTTCCGTCGGTGCTCCCTGCATATTGAAAATAGTTAACTTGGCTTACTTTGACCAGGAGTTTAGAGCCCCTGGCTGAATTGCAGGGGCGAATTTTGGCCTATACTCAGTTCAGTCCCTTCAGTTATTGATGAATGACCAGGCGGGAGTGAAAGAACCAACTACCACTCCAGGTAAGAAAAAATTCCTCCCAGAACTCACAAAATTAGTACCATTCACTCGGACACATTGTTGCAGAAGGGTCACCTCTTCAAAGTTGATTTGCAGTAGCTCCGAGCTCAGCAGGACATTTGTGGAACTTCCCAAGAGGGAACGCCCGGCACAGACTCAGAGATTGCGACTGGGGTGGCGACTTCGGCTGGGGTTCAGCAAAACTAAAGTTTCAATGATAACCCAATTCTGGCTAATTCCCCATTCAGAAGCCCGGGTCGTCGACTTTTCCAGTTTGACCTGAGTGTGAGTCCTAATAGGCCTACAGCTATTTTAATGACTTATCAAAAAATGTTCATTGTATAAAGAATCATAGCAAAAACCTACAGCAGTTATATGAATCACGTTTGCGTGTCCAAAATAACTTTATTCCCAGACGTATACGCTTCCAAATCTGTTTTCTTGTCATAACAGGTCAGAAGTGAAATTGGTTTCTAACGTGTCAGAACCTTGAATTTTCGGTTTCAGAGCAGAAATCGATTCGTGTTGCGACTTGAAACTCAAAGCTGAGATTTATATGAAGTCATAACAAACTGTCAGTTAATTGTTTCGATTCATGTTTATCAATGAAGGATGTGAACGTAAGCATGGTAACATGCTTAGAGCGAACCGAGTAAAATTAAAGCAGCGATTTAGTTCATGTATTCTTCACGAGAATTTTGAAAAGTTATCTTGCATTTCCGAAATCATACAGCTTCAGTTTGTTATAGTTATGGCTGAGACGTACCCGATCAAAGATGTGAAGAGTCGAAGGAATGTGGATCATGCCAAGGGTACCGGACTGAAACAAACTCGCTCCTTGTACTGGTATTCCTCGGATGCCGCAGGCCTATGGGGAGGAGAAGGTAGTCAACTTCAATTATGGAAAGAAAACTGTCCGCGTAGCACCTAAAAACCTAATGCAGGGAGCGTTTTTGGTCGTGTCTGGAAGCTCCCTCGAGCTCCCATCACTAAGCCACCTACTATGTTGATCTTCAATTCTCGCTACGGCTAACGGTAGAAACAAGCCTTCCAGGACAGAAATCACACACCGTTATGAAATTAGTCTCCCAAAATTCAATTTCGAGTTCGACTTGGAGTCAAAAAGAATAGACCCCTGGCCAGGTTTTCCAAGCCCAAAATCAGCAAACTTAAATCTGTTGAGTGCCACTTACTATTGGGCTTTCAAAAGTTAGGCTGCGGCCGCGGCCAATTCGGATTGCCAAAATATTAAAGTCTACGGATAGGCCAGGATTGGGGGCATTCAATTTAGGTATTACATGTACATGTACATGCAGTGTAAGTGAATGTGATTTATTAATTTGTGTTTGTGAACATGCTGAGAATGAAAAATACCACTTGGTCGGCAGTAGCTGCAGTTCTCTTCAAGATTGCGGCTCCTTGCTGCATTTGTGCATTGCTGGGTAGCGAAATTGGCCTCGATTTTCGGGTATGCATGAAGGATCAGAAAGGCGGTCTGGACTTTAAAACAGCACAATGAATAGAGACGATGGAGCTCACAGTTCGACTCAGCCCTGTGTACAACCCTGTATTACGCCCAGCGACACCGAGCGGCAAGACATCACACTGATGAAGGCTTCAGCCAATCTGAGAAGCCGAAAATTTGCCGTAGTTTTTTCAATTTCTCTTTGGAGGCACCAAAAGCACCAAATGTATTAACTGAGACCAAACGGGCAGGTAAAGAAGTGCGAGTTGTCCAAAATCTGCCTCGTGTTCCTAAGTTGGATTTAAGTCGAGTTTCCGAAGCCGAGAAAAGCGGAAAACGTCGCAAGTTTTCAAGTTTACTGAAAATCTGACGGTGATCGCTTAATGATTCGGTGAAAACTTATTTTTGATGAATATATCTTATCTTAACAAAGTTCACTATTTCAACATTTACTCGCAATGTCAAGTGAGTTTGCAGTGCGTAATTAACTTATTTATCACTAAAACATTTTAATTTTGTGAACGTGCATCGAGTCGAGGCAGAGTCAAGTGTTGACCTACTTAATGGTAGGTCAACAGTTCACCACGCGCTGGGAGACTGATATGAAACCAAGTACGAAATGGACAACAGAAATCAAGCTGGTGGTTAAAGCGCGTCGTGAGCATGAGATCGAAACATCGAAATGATCAAATTACCGATCAAATTAATGAATTTCGATAACAATTTATCTCTTTCCACAACTTGGTGATTGTATATTATTTTTGTTATTTTTGTCAATTTTAATTCTTGAATAAATATTAATATTGGAAAGTTTCAGTGAAATCCACCGAGTCGTTTTATAGATTTGTTTTCGTGCTCTTAAAATAGCACTTGTTGCAAATATTGCCATACTCTAGTTGTTTATATATTACTATTGGTATTTTTGTGTTAGCGTTTGTTGTTGTACTTCACTGCCGACGTTTTCTTCTTACTTACGTATACTACTAATTACTTCGTGAACACAAAGTGACAGAGGCGTTGAGGCTACTTGGACTCGGTGCATTCGTTTCGACGCATAACTCCCACACCAACGAAAATACGTTTTGTATTCGTTTTTCCCGGCATCTTTCTATCCTGCACCTCGTTGACTCAATATTATGGCGACTCGGTGAGTGAAAGGGCTGAGGGTACATACGAACTGCTCAGTCTATGCATGGCGGGAGATTCTATGTGAGTAACAGCCCTGTAGCCTATGACTTCGGATAAATAGTAAACAAATTTCCAGACTACTGTGCTATTCTAAGGTGGTTCTGATAAATCGGAAAATATTTCGTATTTGAAGTTTCCGAGAATTAAGATAATGTATTTTGCTAGACGTAGATGAAATAATGTAAAAACAGCCAATTTTTTTCTGAATAAGGTTCGAGATATCTTTAAATATATTTAGAGACTGTGTACAATTTCTAAAATGTGAGTCATCTGTGAAATTATTCGGCAATACACTCTCTCTACTCTGGTCTCATTTTTCATGTGTTCGTGAGTTCCTGGCGAACGAAAATTTTCAACTGAATGCAAACGTTAGCAAAATCACGGTTACTGGGCCGATTTAAAAAACGCTGTTTTCTCTCATTTTTTTCAAATAATATTGCCAAATTTACATAAAACGCAAATCAGCAAGAGTAGAAGGCGTTAGATCGTAATCATCTGATCGCCTCTGCATATGAATCTGAAGTCAAGCATTTACATTGTATCCTCGTTCGTGACTCGATAAATATTTAAATTCTTATCTGCTGTCAACGGCTTGAACTGAAATCGGACGTGATACGAAACCGTCACTCCCGAAACGTTGCAAAGGGTTTTCGTATTCTATCCTTATCTCAGTCGTTTAAAGAAGATGTTCACAGCAAGCTGTCCAAATAACATTCAAAGTCCTTACTTTCTTCTTCGTGAATTACACATTTTGATAATTAATCACTGTTTCAGATTCCAGGGTAACTCTTTAACAGTCACTTGTGTGTAACTAATTAGATCTGGAATTGGGCTGACAGTTTTTCTTTAGGTCATTTTAACCATGACAAAGTCAAATACGTAGTAGGTCGAACAAGTTGCAAGCCGTGGAGGTCATAAGAGTGGGCACATCAATGTGTCTTCACTTACCGTTCGAACATCTGTCATTTAGCCACCTTGAAAACGTCATACAACCAGCAACAAAATAGTCATGCACACAAAGAAATTCCTTCTCGGTCAGTGAGTCCGTAGATATGTTTCGCGATGCACTTACTTTCATGCACCGGCATGTGGTTTTTCAAGCGGTGCATCCTAGATATTTAGTACTCAACTTGGTATGACGGAGTTTTTGTAATAATCAAATTCAATGTTTTCCACAACTCCATGAACAACTTTTCAGTTGAAAACAATAATGACGGAGGCTTATTCGGAAGATCTTCAGGTTTCATTTGTTCGTGACTTGGAAACATATAATTCGCGAGCACAAATCCACATGGCGAGTGGATAAATGTGTGTGTGAGGTATCATTTGTTTCCCATTTCAGGTAATTATGTTTCGCGATCAACTAGGACGAGTAAAGGACATAAAATGTCTATTTAAAACATGTGGCTTCGTCATGTTGAGATACGACGTGTCTATCAGTGTACCTAAGGTAACTAAAGATAAGTGCTGTGAATTAGAAAATTATAAATATGAGCAAAATACTTCTAAAACGGGGGAAACTTCATTACGAATCCCATTTTGTTTGCCAAAATAACCGATATAAGCACCAAATTTTTTTGATCTAGAAAGAGTTTTAAATGAGCGACAGCGGAAGTTTGAATCTGCACTGGAGCTGATCTAAGAAAATCACTTGTCTTGCCGAGAGCGTCATTTTAGTTTGGCTTGTCCCAGCCAACAAAGGGTTCTTCTTGTTCATTGAAACTGGTTATCGTCGACGTTGTTCTCGTGAATGATTAGTCATAGTGGAAATTTTAGCTAGTCGTTTGGAATAGCTCCTAAGATGGGAATGATGAAAATTCTGACATCCGGTTTCGCTCGAGGCTGTGTTCCACTGTTTCTTGAGTTCACAGTTCACATCTACAGAATAAAAGTAGCGGACGTTTAGTATACGAGGCATTTGTGCTTTCAAGTCGAAGCATACCGGGAGGTCGTCATTTCAGAATAAGGGAGTTGACAAGTGTACAACATGGCTGCAAGTAAGTGAAAGACAAATATGCGTAGCGTACTTTGAATGAATTGACGTTATACATACTTTAGGTGCGACTGCTGTGCCACGTTGACTTTCCTTCGCACCGGTGCCTCAGTCGATCTCAAAATACATAGTTATTTACATATCGAAATATGTCGCACAGAAGAGCACAAGCAAAGTTGGAATAAAGACAACAACTTTTCTAAAATGTAACGACATCTTTCGGGGGTAAAACATCCACCATGTCAAGCTTTATTCAGTAGAGCATACCGGGAGGCATCCGTAACCATCCTCTGGATAAAGCTTAACAATGTTAAAAGATGTCGCTACATTTTAGAAAAGTTTACCTACAGGTTACATGTCATGTGCATGTAATTAGAGGGTGGCTGAACTTGTGGACAAACTACTCTGAAATTAGTGTTACAACCGCTGATCAACCTGGCACAGATCAGTCTGGGCCAATATTTCAACAGTGGTATGCCGCGTTCTGTCGAAGGCCAGATGAGTGTGTTGGCGTTTATGTTAGATCCGTGGCCATCATTGTCATCAAGGTAAGAAATACCAACTTCAACGTGGATCTAAAACTACAGTTTGTCACCGAGCTCTTGGTCACAGAAGAGAACTGGGCATTCCCCTGAACTGTAGTGCAGTGCTTAGGCTGAACACCTGTTTATAGAAGCTTTAACGTACAGTGTAAACTGCAGGACGTCGGTGATTTTATGCCCCCTCCACCACCATAGACATGTCGTTCTTGCAGCTACCCATTGTACCTCCAGTGTTTCTTTTAAGTTTGCTTTGGGTGGGTCGATAGGTTATTTTTCCTTCGGTTGGCGGCTGTTCATTAGGCCGTGTCGACATCATCAGATCTATATCCAGTTTTCTTCCACGATTTCTGCCCAAGCACCGACAACGGGCCAACAGTGATAGCCAATCTCTGCATGTCGAAGGACGACCTCGAAGCTCGTTATGCTCTTCTGTAACACTCTTAACATGATGCTTTCTGTGCTTTCCTCAGTTTCTTTCCCCGGACGCCGATAGTATGGAACATTCTCCAGACGATAGAAAAACCTCTACACCCAAATTCTTCAGGAAAAGCACATTCGCCAGCTCTCACCTCTACACGGCTCCATTGCACTTGTCTTTCTTCCTCTCGCATGGTTCTTCACAGTTTTCTTCCTCAATCCTATGACGGACTTCTGGTTCATATGCCGTATCACGGAGTCTGGACGCTGAACCGGTACCACCACACCTAGGAAGACGCGTTCCCGCAGCATTCGGCTTTTATTTCACGATCGACATCACTCAGAAGAGAAGGATACTGTACACAACTGAGTTTACGCTTGTCTCTTAGCTGACAGATGAATTATGTTCCTCTGGACTTCCTTGGCTGCTCTGGTCTTTTCTCCTTCTCGTCGTCTAACACGTCAGTTAAGGATTTTAACGGCTGGGCCCGGGGTCTCATGTTTTTACTCGAAATTATTTTTTGAAATTTTTCATTCTACTTTTTCTCGAACTCGCAATACTTGTCTATTATTCTGTACTTGAGTACATTGTGGTTTATCCATATGAATTTTTAGTTCAAGTTTGGGTTTGATGACCCGTAGATTCGAGCTACAAATTCGAGTTAAAACTCGATATTTCGAGTAAAAACTCGAGATTTCATGTTTTAGCTCGAACTTTTAGCATAAATGCTGGGGTCATCAAGTACAAACTAGGATTAGAGAGTTGTTCATGCAAGCCATCATGTACTTGAACATGAAATAAATAAGACGCTTATCTTGAGTTGTCGCAACTAGAAATTGAATAGAAATTGAAAATTTCGACTTCGAATAAAAGGATTACATCTCGGGCCCTGGTCAAATCTCTGCTCTGGAGAGCAACCTTGCAGTCTGGTAAGGCATGAGCAGGTGGTCACTTTGGATCTTTCGTAAACCCTCGCCAGTAGAGGTTCACCAGTGGTGATGGTAAAACATGAACATATATTGACATGATAGGAATCTGAAGAATGGTGGCTGCTGGAGAGCAACCTTGTAGTATGAACAGGTGTACCCTTGCCACCACACAGTTGACACTGAATCTGAAGAGTTGTGGCTCCAAAATGCACCTTGCAGGTAGGTACCACCTTGTCCAAGCACCCTGTCGTCCAAACTCCACACCTGGCTTGACGCACTGCTTCTTCAGATCGACTCACTTGTTCCTGTACCATCCTTTTCGATCCTTCTCCCGGGCTTTTCGCCCCTATCATAACTCTGAAGCCCACAGGCCTTGCCTGCCAATACACGTATTTCCTATCTTCTGCTTCTTCAACCTCTGAACTTGCTGACCACTGTTACGTTTTAATCGAGTCAATACACCAGCCTGTTAAACCTTGGGATCCTTGGGATCGAGCAGAGTCATTGCCGATCTTCACTTCAACCAGGGACAACAATGGCAGCTGGAGCTCTGAAGATGACTGAACAGTCCCACTTGTGAAATACTGTCGTTGCAGTGAACTTCTCACTTTCCGCTGCATCGAATCAATTGCTGTTGCAGCCAACAACAACCACCAAAGTATACGCGGGAGGCGCCCATGGGTTAGCAGGCTGCATTCACGCCTTGAATTTCCCTGGCTAGTCTCTGTTGTAGGATCTTCCTGTTCAACATGTTAGTGTGCTGAACGATGTCTTCGACGTTACTCAACAACCTACTTTCAAAAACAGCTCGGTTGACCTTTCTATACCTATGTACAGATTAACCAGCACACTTACTTGGGTTGGTTAAAATTGCTGAGCAAACCGCATATCACTAATCGGTGTATGACATGCGATTTCACTCGTACATTGTAGATATTAAGCTGATGGCGAGTTGCCTAAAGAATCAAGACAGTTGTTTTCCCTTTTTTAATGAACTAGCCTATTCAAATCCATGATAATATCGTGCCCGGTGTGTAGACCCTGAGGTACCAAATATTGCGTCAGGGCCATTTTGCGTTATGGTTCCTTATTGTGTATCGTTCCATCATGTATGCATATTGCTGGGGGGAGCAAACGAACTTATTGATAACGCGGAAGGGATTCACTTAAGAATGGTGGTTTATCGTGACGTCAACTCCCGGTCTCCGGAGGGCCAACAGATCACAGTTCGACTGACTGATCTCGTCGAAAACATAAACTTTTTTACTTTGCAAGTTTTATTTTGTTCTAACATGATAACTACATTCATATAGAACAATACAGTATACAGAATAACATTAAATTACTAGTCAACAATTACTGTGTTTTCATCAGGATGTAACTTAATAAAGTTTACGAACATTTGGAAATTGAGATTTTTTCAACAAACTTTTGGCGAAATATGTAATTTTTGCTAGTAAGATCAACAGATTAATGTTACAATTTTCCGAATTAGTGTTTCCCAAAACACCAAAAACACTTTTATTTTGTCTACATGAAAATTTACATATGTTTGTTTTAACCATTCAGCACTTGAAACAGGAGCCAGAAACTGGAGACAAGACGACATTCCCAAAACAGATGGAGAAAAGTTTCACTGTGTTCACCACAGAAAGAGTATAAATCACTTGTTTTTATTTTAATTTTGTGCAAATGATTATTAGTTGGCAATATTCTGATAATTAAGCCGTATTGAAACCAACGCAATTTTGTATCTTTTGTACAATCGAAGGAGAGTTCATTGACTTTTCTACACCATGTATCAGGGTCGCTAAAATTGACATTATTTATAACAACGTTTATATCTATCTCAGATAACCACTTATTTTTACATTTACAAGCTGTCTGAAGTGTCTGTACTAAGGTGTCATAAATATTTACAGCTTGTGATTTATTATTCAAAATTTTATAAATATAACTTGGAAAATTTGGTAAAAAGATATTGTCTTGTCTACGCTGCAAACGTTGCACTTCTTAATCCATAGAATTCTAGTATTGGAGGTTGAAAGTTATACCTGATACAGAGTTCTTCCTATGACCTAAAAGAACATTCAGCATTAAATAAATCACACACACTATAGACTCCTCTTTCTTGTAGAAAATAGATTTTGTATCGACTTTAATCTTTGAATTACACCACTGGGGAGCGTAAATAATATTTTCATTTTTGTCACACATTTGACACAGGAGCACATCGCTTAAAACTCCCTTCCTGAATAGATTGTCGGTTCCTTCAGCTATTTTTTAAGGAAAGTGTCCCCCCATTTTAAAAAAGTCATCAACTAAAACCCAAAATTGCCTCTGCAAGGTCACGCATGGTATTTGAGGTGAATAGTTTACGAAACCGCGATATTTTCAAAGACTTAATAAAAAACAAACATGAGGCATTTTTCAACCACCCTTATCCTGATTTTGTACAATTGCATTTCGGCTTACTTAGCCCTTCCCATTCCAAATGAAGCCAAAAACTCGCTCTAATTCTTGAATCATGTCAATGGAGGGGCTAGGGAGGGATTGAAGCAAATGAACAATCTTGGGCAATAAAAGTGTCTTAACCACCGTTATTTTATCGAAAATAGTAAGAATTCTTCTTGACCAAGAGCCCACCATTTTCTTAATTTCCAAAAGCCTGCCACTATAGCTAATATCTGTCATTGTATTATAATCGGTGGAGAAGTTAATTCCCAAAAACATGAAAGGTTTGTTAGTCCTCAACAGGTTTTCATTGACACAAAGTTTATAGTCAGAGTCATTTTTGAACCAATCCTATTACATCTTGTTTTCTCGATACTTGGCTTCAAGCCAGAAAATTTCGCAAATTGATCAATTAAATTCAAAGATGATCTAAAAGATAATTCAGACCCTCCAAAATTAAACAAGTGTCGTAGGCGTATTAGATCAGTTTAAACTCAGAAACACCTATCCTGACCCCAAAAACATAAACTTGTTCAACAAAAGCCCTTGCTACCACTCTGTCCTTTTTCACCTGACAAAAAGCATAACTTGTAGATAACACATTTAATGGAATTTTTCATGGATGACAAAATTAACGAAGCCATCCACTGGAAAAAAATTACATGCCAAAAAATGACTACAAAATGCGGAATTTGACGTTCTTCTTTCCAAAATCGCAAAAGTCAAGAGTGCACTGGTTCCAGAGTGGAGACAAGATTCCAAACGCTCTTGACCTCTAGATTCCAAAAATTATTTCCAACCAGAGTTTTTCCTGAATTTTACTTGAAGAGAACATTCAGGGGCGGATCTACGTTTTCAGTAAGGGGGGGTTTAGGATTCCCGCAAAGGTCGAATCCTAGGCGCGTGGCGCCGAGAGGGGGGGGG
>NMRA01000916.1:74528-93656 GCA_002633005.1 Phoronis australis
GAGTTAAAATTCTTAAACATTTCGCAAAACAAATTTAAGTGTGATTGCGATTTACGGCCATTTCGAGATTACCTTAAGAAAGCTACTTTTTACATTGGACAAAATCCGTGTTTCTATCCTACATCTATGAAAAAACAATTTATTTCAAACTATAGCCTTCCTTTCTTCGCCTGTGACCATCATCTTGAGATGGTAATTGCACCGACTGTCGTCGGCATAGTTTTTCTTGCAATACTCATTCCTGCTCTTCTTATATATTATCGGCTCGATATAAAGTACTGGTGGTATTTAGGTCGCCGTCAAGTTGGATACCGCCCGCGAGTTGGCAGTGTTTACCTGTATGACGCCTTCGTCTGCTACAGCAGAGCAGAAAGAGACTGGGTTATCGGGGAATTAGTCGAAGAACTAGAAAATGGCCCGAATGAGCGTTTCCATTTATGTATACATGAACGGGACTTTGACGTGGGCGGTGATATAAGCGAGAACATCGTCAGAAGTATTAGCTGCAGTAGAAGAGTAATTTTCGTCCTCTCTAGAGAATTTCTGCGCGCTCATTGGAGCAAATTTGAATTGAATATGGCCTTAATGGAAACCATGGAAAAAAGACGCAACTTTGTAATTCTAATTTTTTTCGAGAATATTCCGAAAAAAGAAATCCCGAATCACCTTCGGTGTTTCATGCGTCACGTGACCTATGCATCATGGCCCCAACACATAGGTCGTGCAAGAGAAATGTTTTGGATGAAACTAAAACTGGCTTTGAGGAACACAGGAGTTGTCGAGGAAAACGTTTAGCCCAAAGAGAGAGTTATTACGCAACCTCCATCCCAAAAAACCTTTAAAAAAGATCCGAAGCTAAAACCCAATATCCTGAATGGAGCTCCTCCATAGTTCTGATATTTTCTACTTTACTAAATACAAAGATGAGGAGCCCTGTGTATTGTCAAAAGACTTCAGGTTTCCCCACCTTAATTGTGTATCTCTTGTGCATGGTATAGCCCTATCTGAGATCTGGCTGATTCCCGGCTTAAACAATAGATGACGTGGTAATTACGTAGAGAAAGAATCGTACAGTTGACGTTTCAGCGGCTTATTGTCGGAAAATTGAAGTCAACGCTATGTAGAAACCCAGGAAAATATTCAAATTTAGGCAAGACATAGCTGATCGGATTCACACGAAGCTTTCACATACATGTACTGTGCTGTATGCACTATTCTCCAAAACGTGTTAGGAACTGTTTTTTAAGTGCTCCAGATTTCCATGAGGGGATACAAAAGTAAGATACTTCTGATTTTATGAAAACATAACGATATTTCAGAAAAACTATAGTAGCGTTACGGAAATTTCATCTAATCAATTGAAATTTTGCCTCGTTATTGATACAACTGTTTTGCTCCGAACCTTCTTTTTGGTATTTTTTTAATATTAAAGTCACTCTACATCTTTTTGCTAAGAGAAAATGTGCACTTTTACATGAGAGTTATTTTCTATTGCTTTGTGGATATTTAGCTTAATGCACAAGCTTGTCGATAACGTCCTACTTTACCGGTATACAACCTTAAAAACATAGGAGCATGCAAGGCCTTGCGTCATATTAGCCTTAGTACAGGTTACCCGAACAGCACGACTCACACAATCTGAACACTGCGTGCTCGCGGACTTGTAAACTCATTTGACTGACTCACACACAGCTCCGAACTTGCGTTTTCCTTTGCAATCGCTCAATTTCCTATTGCACGGCTATTGGACTTGCAAACTATCACAGAGTACATGGTCTGTTCAAGGACCTGGGAGCTAAGACTACCGAAGCATGATGCCACCAGTCACAGCCTATAATTGCCTTCGGTTAATCTTATCGAAGACTTAAAAAGTATGTCAAAAAGGTTTGAAATGCGTATTAAATGAACGATTTCCCACTACTCTCAAGTTTGACGTAGGTATAGCCTACATTCGCGCCCTCAGTGTCCTACACTGCAGCTCTATTTTGACATGGGGGTTGCCTTGTCACGTAACACAGGTCCTTAATAATATTAAGTGCCCAAATAACAATGGAAATGAGTTTGCTACCATGAAAACCTATGTTTAGACAGTGCAAGGAGTAAGTAGTAAATATTTCAAAAAGTGGCTAAAAACCCGCGATACCGTTATAAAAACGTTACGAAATTGGTATCAAATTGCTCCTTTAAAATTAGCCAAAATAACTGTGATTTCTGAACTTAAAAAGAACTGACAGTTCGTTCATACTGATGACAAGGCTCTATAAATGACGTCAGCAATTTGCACCCTGAACTGCCAAATGGAGTCTGTGGGAATTTTAGGAGGCATGCCCCCAAATTCGCCACTGGTCCCGAAATGATTTTTCGGCCTTAAAACCGATGTCCAATCGGTATTACCCGCTTCTTATAGAAACTCCCCAGGGCGAGGAGATTCGCTCACAGTATTCTTCAAATATGTAATAATATAATATGTTTTCAAAAGATACATTTTATCTGTAAAACTGCAAAAATGTAATTTGTGTATAAAAGATGCATTTGTCTGTAAAACTGCAAACTGCTGAATGCAGGGAACACAGTTTATAGAATATAGTTGCCTTGCCACATGTGTATAGTTTTTGGCCGACACATCTGTTCACTCACGGCTTGGTGCAGGCTCAGTGAAGTGCAGGTTTCTTTTTTAGCGTATATATCAATGCTAAGTAGCCTTATGTAGAATGTATGTCTACTGACACAGTTATATTTTTGCTTCTGCCAAATGCATTTATGTGTTTTTCGTTTACGTTGCTTTTTGCCGTTTTGTTTTTGTCGGCTATTGTTTTGTGTCATGTCAATTGTACATACAGTTTTAATCTTAGCTTTGGTTACATTATTTTTTTAGATCCATTTAGTTTCTTGTATGTTTGTTAAGGTGTGTTTTAATTCAGATTCGTTTATTTAGTCATGCATCCATTTCATCGAAAGGTGGCGGTTTAGGCTTTGAAGATGTACTTGACAGACTAAATGAGTTGTTATTATTACTTGCATTTTGTTGTATCATTGGCAAAATAAAGTCTCTGGCATCTTGGGCTCTTTACCTAACAGCCTGCATAATTATCTCTGGTCATTCTATCTGGTTCCCAAGGAATTTTTATAGTGGCGTGTGTTAAAAAGGGTTAGTGTTCAGTTGGACCCGAATTTGGAGAATAAGACTGTCAAATTTGGGGATTAGTGTTATTCTACATTAATATTTGGAGTTCGTCAACGTGGAATTTATTTTTTAAAAATCCTAAAGCTTTATTGTCAGATGCAAAAGCTTCACAGTCTTATGGAAACGCTGGACAAACGCTTGTAGAACGCATTTGTGAAGCGTCACAAAGGGTTCGTAAGCGAGTACTTTTCTGTGCGTAAAAGTGTCTTTATTTTGCGCGTATACACTGTAAGTGTATTAGGTTATCCTGCCAAAAGAAGTGGTCATTCTCTGAAGCACCCGTAGGTTCATTAGCGTCTACCTTTCTGCGCGAAATATGGATGATACGCAAGGCCTACCCATTTCAGTGCGCGCACTCATGTTGTCCAGTCTAATTAATTCGTGAGTAGACAATACGAGATTGGAAAAAAAAATTGCCGATTTCTATCAAGCGAGCATCTTGGTTCATAGCATGCTGGTATTTTGCAAGAAAAATGTAAGATTCAAACTAAAAATTAATTTTGACTTTTAATTGCTCAGAGATAGCATATCGCATTCAATAATTTCAAAAGTGCACTGACACTAACAGAATTCAGAACTGTTCACATCATGACTCGTCAACCATACTCCTAAACCTAAGGCCCAAATGGCACTAACGTGGAACTCTTCCTGGTTGTTTGCCTAACGTCTTTGATTCGGCGTAATTCAGTACACGTACGTAGGCCTACATCGGTGTAGGTACATAGGCGGCCTAGGGGGCCCGGGCCCCCCCACCCCCTTGGCTGCCGCAAAAAAATAAAACAGTAAGAGCGTAGGGAAATGGTGAGTTTATTAATTAACCCCGGTAATTAATATTATACGGATGAAAAAAGATTTAAATGTGTGCAGTTTTAGTGTTGGGGGGGAGGGCACAAATCCAATTTCAAGTGTCAAATTCGGAACACGGCGCGTTCGTAACGGAACTATGGCTAAGTATAGAATCTCCCGCGATATCCTAGGCGACCGGCAGCGGCGCTGTGCACTACGACTCCGTTTCCGTCGTCTGCTCCACTGTGCAATGAAGAAAATTTACTTCATTTTTTAAAGAAAATGGAACCTGAGTGACGATGAAAAAACAGAAGCTGCTGGTAAGATGTGAATTTTAATCGAAGCCATAATGAATCACTCAGAAACTCGCAATACTCTCTTTGTCAAACCTTATCTTAAGACGGTTTCCAAAGCAATCCCTTCATTATTGCCAACACGAAAACTGGATTTGGTCTTTTGGGCATTTGAAGACTATTTCAAATACGACAAATTTGTTAAGAATTGATGGCACAAAATATAAAACGTGTAATAAGCATTACAAAAAGAAGTAGGTTTCGCGCGCAAACGCTGTGGCCCATAAACAAGTAAGTCTTTTAGTATAAAAGATCTAGTTAAATCGTGGTGGTGTAGTGGTAACGTACGCGCGCTCTGTCCGCCAGGGCGTGAGTTCGAGTCTTTGATACTTGCTTTATTTTTACTGTTTGACACGTTCTCTGTGGTTTTTTTTTGCCTTTTTTCTTGGATAATACTTCAGGAATCAAGGAAAATGCTTGATTTTTAGAGGTAAAAACAGAAAAAATTCCTGGGCAAACCCCCCTCCCGACCTCCCCCCATTCGGTGCTATGCGCATCTACATTCGTGGTTCAGTTTGCGCAAATGCTTCCAACCGGACAAAATGTTGGGCCCCCCTTGTGATATCCTAGATCCGCCACTGCAGGTAAGCATACCGTAATCCAAGTCAAATGATTCGAAGAGCCGAGGGTTTCTACATCTATCTGCACACAAAAATGTGTCTACGTGTAGATTTAGCATATTCTACAACAGTGGCGGATCTAGGATATCCCAAGGGGGGGGGCAACATTTTGTCCGGCTGCGGCTGTAAGCATTTGCCAAACCACGATTTTAGGTGCGCATAGCACCGAATGGGGGGAGGGGGGCTCCCCTCCTGCCCAGGAATTTTTTCTGCTTTTTCCTCTAAAAAACAAGCATTTTCCTTTATTCCTGAAGTATTATCCAAGAAAAAAAGGCAAAGAAATAAAAAAAAAACGAAGAACGTGACAGGAAAATCTGCAAATGTCAGGAACTCGAACTCACGACCTCGCCGAGAGCGAGCGCGCATGCTTTACCACTACACCACCATGACTTCACTACCAATCCCTTATTTAAAGACCTACTTGTTTATGGTCCACAGCGTTTGCGCGCGAAACTTACTTCTTTTTGTAATGCTTATTACACGTTTTAATNACACTAACAGAATTCAGAACTGTTCACATCATGACTCGTCAACCATACTCCTAAACCTAAGGCCCAAATGGCACATGTACTAACGTGGAACTCTTCCTGTTTGTTTGCCTAACGTCTTTGATTCGGCGTAATTCAGTACACGTACGTAGGCCTACATCGGTGTAGGTAAGCATACCGTAATCCAAGTCAAATGATTCGAAGAGCCGAGGGTTTCTACATCTATCTGCACACAAACATGTGTCTACGTGTAGAATTAGCATATTCTACAACAGTGGCGGATCTAGGATATCCCAAGGGGGGCAACATTTTGTGCGGCTGTAAGCATTTGCCAAACCACGATTTTAGATGCGCATAGCACCGAATGGGGGGAGGGGGGCTCCCCTCCTGCCCAGGAAATTTTTCTGCTTTTTCCTCTAAAAACCAAGCATTTTCCTTTATTCCTGAAGTATTATCCAAGAAAAAAAGGCAAAGAAATAAAATAAAAAACGAAGAACGTAACAGGAAAATCTCCAAATATCAGGAACTCGAACTCACGACCTCGCTGAGAGCGAGTGCGCATGCTTTACCACTACACCACCACGACTTCACTACCAATCCCTTATTTAGAGACCTACTTGTTTATGGTCCACAGCGATTGCGCGCGAAACTTACTTCTTTTTGTAATGCTTATTACACGTTTTATATTTTGTGCAATCGGTTCTTAGCAAATTTGTTGTATTCAAAATAGTCTTTAAATGCCCAAAATACCAAACCCGTTTTTCGTGTTGGCAATTGCTTTGGAAATCGTCTTAAGTTAAGGTTTGACAAAGAGAGAATTTTGAGTTTCTGAGTGATTCACCAAGGCTTCGATTAAAATTCACATCTTACCAGCAGCTTCTGTTTTTTCATCGTCACTCAGGTTCCATTTTCTTTAAAAAATGAAGTAAATTCTCTTCATTGCACAGTGGAGCAGACGACGGAAACGGAGTCGTAGTGCGCAGCGCCACTGCCGGTCGCCTGGGATATCGCGGGAGAGCCTATACTTGGGCATAGTTTCGTTACGAATGCGCCGTGTTCCGAATTTGACACTTGAAATTGGATCTGAGCCTCCCCCCCCTCCCCGAACACTAAAACTGCACACATTTAAATCTTATTTCATCCGTATAATTTTAATTACCGGAGTTAATTAATAAACTCAACATTTCCCTACGCTCTTGCTGTTTTACTTTTTTGCGGCAGCTAAATCCGCCTATGCTACAACTAATAGTACCGTATTTCACTAGTTAAATAAGTTTGTGTGACCATATGGACTCATCTATCTTACACCCCCCCCCCNCCCCCCCCCCCCCCCCCCCTTTCCTCAATTCAGTCGGACCGGTCCACTAGGATGCTTATTTCCAGCCTTCTAATTTGGTCTATGTTTTCACGGGCCTGACAAGGTGCTGGCAGGCGTATACCAAAAATTGTTGCGAGATCCCCCATTTCGGGTGCCAGGTCTGCTACTTTCCACCCCCTTTTGCGGGTAGATTTTTCTGCCTCACGTTTCGCCAAATGGAAATTTAGAGGCCTATTGTACTCCGCACTGGTCCCACTAAACTTGTTGAAAAAGTGCCACCTACCCGCAGTTTTTGGTACACGCCTGCGGGCATCTTGTCAATATGAGGACCCCTGGCATCGAGGATCTTGAGTTTGCTCAGCTCCCGACTCTTGCAGCCTGCCTCCCGTTCAGTAACGCTAGGACCTCGCTAAAAAGCAAGACTTCGCGAGATTACGTGAGATATTGCAGTGTATTTTAAATGACTCGGAGAACACGTGACCTTGACCAGATTTTAGCTACTGAACGCACGCCTGATGACTGTCAGTGTCTATAAGAATTTCTTTTGTTAGCGTTCCACGTGTGTTTCAGTTTTATTTCCTTGTGCCAGTTACACAGAAGTACGCGCATGTCTAAACATTTCAATTTTCCCACCCACTACCTCCCATCACTTTTGGCACCTTCTAGTACCTCTGTGTTGCGCTGTCTTATTGCACATCTTGGGTTAGGGCTAGGGTGGCACTAAATTGCGAATTTGAAAATGGCGCCTGCAAGCATTAGGTATTACTAGAGTTTGTAACTGAAATAGAATCCTATCACGGTGAAGTACGAGACCAACTTTCTGAGAGTAAAATGCCCAATTCGATTTTTGTTTTTAGCCAAACAATGAGAACGAAATGCATGCAGTTTTAACATTTACCTGAAATTTTCGTTCAACTGAACACTCATAGTGTTCCTTCTGTGATATCACACCACATGATCAGCTGAACACTTGATGGGAAAATCTATAATTCAAACTTATTTTCTCTGGACACTGCCCAGACAACTAGTACATTCTACTAAGGAATGGTGACTCTACCATGTCCACTCAAGGATTCTTGACTTTCACCCATAGAGCCTCTCTGACACCACTGTCAAACATGGTGGTGTCAGACTTAAGTTGCCTGTCCATGGTGGCCCAGGTGCTTTCGAGAAACAACGGCAGGAAAACGCAGTTTTTGTGGGAATTAGTCAAGTCCGTGATCAGTCTCAGAAGGAGCCATGTTGCTCTACAACCTTTAGACAAAATTTACAAGTGTTTTTTTGTATTTCAAAACTTGTTTACAAACTGAACATAAGAAAATAAAATTTTGAGCAAAACTTGATTTTATTTGAATGAATTAACAAGTTTATGATAACAAATAAACAAGTTTTAAGGTGAAAGTGCCAATAAACAAGTCAGGATTGTTAGCTTGCATGAATAGAATGCTTCAATGAATGCTCCCCAAAAACCTCCTTCCTATACTCACTTGATTGCTACCATATACTGGTATGCCCGTATACGGTATGCAAGTATACTGGTATGCCCGTATACTGGTATGCAAGTATACTGGTATGCCCGTATACTGGTATGCAAGTATACTGGTATGCCCGTATACTGGTATGCCCGTATACTGGTATGCCCCAGCAGATATTTGGGGATGTCATTTTTTGGGCCAATAGTCCAAGTTCAAATACATCCCTGGTAGTATATTATCCCATAACTAACATGCCCTTGAGCCTATATGCACAGTTAATGTATCCAGAGCTAAATGAAATCATCATGACATCATCATCAATAGCATTATGGTAACAAAGGTTTCTTCGTTGAATTATTCATGTTGCTATAGGTTATGAATGTCACGTTCTATGAAACTGGGGAAAGTTTTGCAGTGAATAACTATGCACATTTCCCCCTAAACATAATCCCTGAATGTATTTTCTGAAAATTTCCTCGAATATATACAGTGCGTGTAAAAATTAATTTGGCAAAATGACCCAGAATTCTCTACCATGACGACCAAACGCTGGGAAGTTTCCCTCACGACGGCAGAGGGGCTAAAGGAATTTGAGAAATTTCATCTAAGGCATTTCTACATTGTAACATCCACTCTGTTCACATGTTAACGTTTTTTCGAATGTATGGTGGTATAATTGTTGGCATGTAAACACCCAGTGACACCACAGATAATTTGGTGACGTGTAAACAATACGACGGAAAAAACAGGCAATTGGGCACAACAGAATTAAAAACATGGATCCATATGTTTTTAGGAGCCAGTACGACAATGCAACCATCATACAAAAATAAAACATTGAAAGTGGGTCTCAAAATGTATCGAATTATCAGCAAATCTCTTGCGCAAAAATTTTTTGAGACACGCGCAATCTGATAACGCTGGAATAAACGTCATCACCTAAAATACAAATTATGAATCAATTAACATGTTTAGTAAGTTATTTGTGATTTCACCGGATGGTTATAAGCTGACAAGCATCTCACAAAGCATTTGAAAAACAACAGTGGTGTAGATGAAGTCACCGAAATAAAAATCAGAGTTACTGGAATGATAAGTTATGACCGGGAAATGGAAATTTATCTGTAATGAATACTTCTGGGGTGCATTGTAAGTCCACTAAGCATATTTTCAGCTTGGTTTATATACAGAAATTGTCTTTACTAGATCAAATGCCCTTAGGTGTACTTTCAGCACCGTCATTATGAAATTATCAACATTATAGAAAAAATAATCAAAAGTTTGAATAAAGAAACCAAACTGAGGACTCATGGTCTATTCTCCAAACCCAACGAAACTCAAGACTTGAAACTTAACCAGTCATGCTACATTATTTGAGAACAAATTTGCAAGTTTTCTCCAAGCATCGACTGCCCTGCAACTGGCCAATTTTCGAGTTGAGTTTTGACTACAGAGACTGGAGTGGGGCCCAATAAGAGAAAATACATGAAATCTATACATGCGAAATCCTACTCTGAAATATGTCATGACTGCATGACACCTGCATGACAACAGTACAATCATTGAAATGGTGTACAAAAATGTGGATAAGCAGTCACTTTCAAAGTAAGAAACTCTTAGTTGAGGTCATAACCTGACCACAGTTGAGCTTCATTTGTCAACTACAGGGTGCATTCTGGAAACAAAATTCCTGAAACAAAGGGTGAACTTTTTGGCAAAATCATATCTTGGCCGAGAGGGGGAGCAGGTAAAATGTAAAAACCTGTGGTGGTTACATCTCACTACCACCACAGGCAAAATACAAAACAGAAATAAATAGCTTCAGAAAGCTGAATGTTCATTCTGTATGCAGAGCATTTCCGTTCCTTCATTACGCAGAACCTTTCTGTTGTCATGCGTTGTCTCCTTCATTGTCTCGCATCTTACTCTAAAAGATGTTGTTTTGAAGCTAGTTTCGTAAATTGTATCAAAAAAGATATGCTGAGTAAAACATACACAATTCCCAGCTTGTCAAGTCGGTAAATACTGTTGCATAATGTCTGTATGTGATCCTGGTCCCCAGTGTAACAGATGATCTTGAGGGAGGTATAGACAGACACTGGTCAGCTTGAATACTACGGCTTTGTTGGTTGAACTCTAAAAGCAAAACATGGTACAATGCCAAACATTTTAAGAAGGTAACAAATTAGAATTTTAAGGGATTAATCTTGAGGTGGAAAATATAGAAGAGATGACAGTCAAAACACAACTGCACTGAGTAGATATTGTGGAGACACATAAATTTTTCGACCAGTAGAACTATCACACAAGTGTGGAAAACTTTTTGTTCAGAGTTGGTAAAAATCAATGAAACTGAACTCAAATAAAATCTTATGGGTGGCAGAGATTTACACAGAATTTCCATATTCGAAGTGTTATTACAAACCTTGAGCTGATTTCGATCCACAAACACAAACATGCTCTTAATCAGTAGACGCATCGACTGGTTCTCATATTCCTCGTTGAAGATTTTAAATTCAGCCTGAAACATTCAAACGTATGGTCAACACTGTTAGCACACATAAAACATCTAGCATTAAACATGATGCTCACAACTGAATTTAATCTAAATCTCTAATTAAAATTTGTCAAAAGGACAATGATCAAATCTTTACCATTTTGAACAAAGAGAATAAGTTTTTAACTTCACACAGTAATTTACAAGAGCATTGCTGAGCGTTGAAATACTACCGCGAATGCATTCCAAACTCGTGTGCTTCTAGGGTGTTTATTTTGATATAAAAATGGCCTCTGGATGGTGCAAAAAACTTTGAATACATCAGAGAACATGTAAATGACACTGTTTTTTTAACAGAAAGCTATTTAACACATTGCATGAAAATCTGTCAAGGACCTTTAGAGAAACAGAGCAAAACGGCAAAAAATGAGATTGCCACTAGGGGGCAAAGCGTTCATTGGATCCGTCTGAAAGTTGTCGTCTTCTGCTGTCAACTTAATGAATACACATGCTCAATTTAATAAAGATCCTGCAGAGGGCTTATCAGATACAGCTAAGGGGGCAAAAAACAAAACTACCACTAGGAGGCGACACAGCAATTGAAGTCGGAAAATGATCGTCCACCGTCCTCTTCACACTAAGAACTTATAAGCCAGTTTTCACAATCATCCCACGAGCGGTTTGCTTAACAGAGGGCAGATGTTAAAAACAGACAAGAAAACAGTAAAAATGACCAATAGATGGCACAAAATACGTTAAATTCGTCTAAAAACAGGAAAATGTTACCATTTTTTAAAACACAGCCATTTTCCAAATTTCATGAAAATTCGTCGATGGACTTCAGAGAAACCGAGGAAAGCAGAAAAAATGAAATTGCCACTAGGGGGCACAACAGTACTACAATCTGTTAACTTCATAAAAATACATTTGCTATATTTAATAAAGATCCTGTAGAGCGTTTAGGAGATACAGCCATTGGCGCAAAACTGCTACTAGGAGGCGCCACAGTAGTCAAAGTCATCAGAAAACCATCGTCAACCATGCTCTTCATAGTAAAAATATACATGCCAATTTTCACAATCATAGAGTGGTTTGGTTGACAGAGGGATGGACGGCAAAAAACGGACTCAGTAATAGTAAAAATGGCCACTAGATGACGCAAAATGCCTCAAATCCATTTAAAAACAGGAGGGTTGCATCACCTCATTAACACATGCCTATGAGCCAAGTTTCCTGAAAATCGGTTGAGGACCCTTGAAGATACAGAGGCAAACGTAAAAAAACTAAAATTGCCACTAGGGGGCACAACGGTATTTGAGTCGGTCCGCAACTCGTTGCCCTTTGTCGTCAACACCATGGGAACACATCTGCAAAATTTCAATACAATCTTGCAAGGGGTTAAGGAGATACAGCTGCGGACGCTGGACGCCTGGAAGCCCAGACAGAGATGACGGCAATATGCACCCACATATAAATATGTGGGTGCATAATAAGCATCAAAATTCATCAAGATACAGACATGTCATGTCTTTCATAACGACTTTAAATCCACAGCTTAACCATAATTCAGAGCTACCATCTCGACAAAACCCCCTGGGCATCAAGTGACCAGTGACAGACATCAGCTGTTAACAGAAAATCTATGCATGTCAAGCCAAGGAAGAGGTCTTCTTAATGAGCTTGTCAGCACCCTGGAGTACCCTGCTCAGTGAAATAGTTAACAAAAGTCCTCCATTAAATAATGTCTATCTGTGTACTGAATGCTTTACAAGAGAAATGACGAGTGGCCATTCTTTTTTTTAATTTCTCAGCTTTCACGTTTGGGGAAATGGCATTACATTTTCTCTTGCCTTCCTATGACTCAGACAAACGCCACAGTTAGGTGTAATGAATGCAACAGGTCTGAACCAAGCTTTTTTCAAGTCAGTCTCTTCAATTTGAGACACTTAATCTTTGCACTTAGGTTGCTTAGGCTTTAGTTAGAAAATTGTCCACCTTTGGAAAAAGATTAAAAACCTTTGGTTCAAGGCGTATTACGCAAAATCTAACATTCTCATTTTTTTCGAAACAAAGTGTCATTTGTTTCAAAAGATTATAAACACCACTCCCCTTTCTAGGAAAGCAATTATAAGTACCACTGGCACAGAGATTTTCTTTTTTTCTCTAGGTCCTAGACATTTGTCCTCAAGTGTCAAAATCTGTGAGGACATTTTGAAAATCAAACAAAAAAATTTTGCCATTGGAATATGGCGATGAAACTTTTACCCAAATTTATCAGCGATGGGGAAAACGAACCACTTCCAAACGGGAGTGGTTCTTTGCTTTGAATCGTCAAGTTCANGGACAATGATCAAATCTTTACCATTTTGAACAAAGAGAATAAGTTTTTAACTTCACACAGTAATTTACAAGAGCATCGCAGAGCGTTGAAATGCTACCACGAATGCATTCCAAACCCGTGTGCTTCTAGGGTGTTTATTTTGATATAAAAATGGCCTCTCGATGGTGCAAAAAACTTTGAATACATCAGAGAACATGTAAATGACAATGTTTTTTTAACAGAAAGCTATTTAACACATTGCATGAAAATCTGTCAAGGACCTTTAGAGAAACAGAGCAAAACGGAAAAAAATGAGATTGCCACTAGGGGGCAAAGCGTTCATTGGATCCGTCTGAAAGTTGTCGTCTTCTGCTGTCAACTTAATGAATACACATGCTAAATTTAATAAAGATCCTGCAGAGGGCTTATCAGATACAGCTAAGGGGGCAAAAAACAAAACTACAACTAGGAGGCGACACAGCAATTGAAGTCGGAAAATGATCGTCAACCGTCCTCTTCACACTAAGAACTTATAAGCAGTTTTCACAATTATCCCACGAGCGGTTTGCTTAACAGAGGGCAGATGTTAAAAACAGACAAGAAAACAGTAAAAATGACCAATAGATGGCACAAAATACGTTAAATTCGTCTAAAAACAGGAAAATGTTACCATTTCTTTAAAACACAACCATTTTCCAAATTTCATGAAAATTCGTCGATGGACTTCAGAGAAACAGAGGAAAGCAGAAAAAATGAAATTGCCACTAGGGGGCACAACAGTACTACAATCTGTTAACTTCATAAAAATACATTTGCTACAATAAAGATCCTGTAGAGCGTTTAGGAGATACAGCCATTGGCGCAAAACTGCTACTAGGAGGCGCCACAGTAGTCAAAGTCATCAGAAAATCATCGTCAACCGTGCTCTTCATAGTAAAAATATACATGCCAATTTTCACAATCATAGAGTGGTTTGGTTGACAGAGGGATGGACGGCAAAAAACGGACTCAGTAATGGTAAAAATGGCCACTAGATGACGCAAAATGCCTCAAATCCATTTAAAAACAGGAGGGTTGCATCAACTCATTAACACATGCCTATGAGCCAAGTTTCCTGAAAATCGGTTGAGGACCCTTGAAGATACAGAGGCAAACGTAAAAAAACTAAAATTGCCACTAGGGGGCACAACGGTATTTGAGTCGGTCCGCAACTCGTTGCCCTTTGTCGTCAACACCATGGGAACACATCTGCAAAATTTCAATACAATCTTGCAAGGGGTTAAGGAGATACAGCTGCGGACGCTGGACGCCTGGAAGCCCAGACAGAGATGACGGCAATATGCACCCACATATAAATATGTGGGTGCATAATAAGCATCAAAATTCATCAAGATACAGACATGTCATGTCTTTCATAACGACTTTAAATCCACANTTTTAATTATGTTTAGTCTGCTTTTCGGTGTCCATGTCTCTAACAGAGAGAGCACTCTAAGAATTGTTACGAAAATTAGTAAATGTGTTCCTAATGGGAAGAACATTGTTGACGATTTTTGGACAGTTTGACTACTGGGGCATCCTCTAGTGGCAGTTCGCTTTTTCTGCATTTGTTTCTCCCTGTTGGATCTTTGTGAAATTTGGCAAGTCTATTTCTATGAACGTGACAGAAGGCGACGTTTCTGACAACCACACTGGGCTCCCAGTCCTAAATTTATTTTCAGGGGCATGTCAAGTGTGCATTGCTGACTTGCTATGCGCCCCCTAGAGGCTATTTTATGTGGACTAGCATTGCTCCATGTAGTGAGAATGTTTCAAATAGTATTCATCCCTTGTATCTTCGCTATGTGCGATGCACACCGTGGGTGCATATCAACGCTCCGCATTGCCCTTGTTGAAAACTGTTCATACATTCATTTTAAATTATGAAGTAGGAATATGTGCTTATGGATATTTTTGATGCAATTGTTTTGACAGATGTCACTCTTGCAATGCCACTGAAATTATTGGTGGCTGAATATCGACGATTGTTGGAAAACTCAAAAGTTGCCGGTAGTATTTTATGGGAATAATTTTGCACAAGGGCTTGAAAATTTTCAGTTGTATTCATTAAAATTTAAAGTTAGCACTTCATACCATGTTTGTACTTTAGAGAAGCATGCTACTTAAATCGAAATCAGTGCCCGGTCTCTAATCTGTGTACCAGTGACAGAAACCTAGATTGGAGTTTCAATCATTTGAGTGGTTATCTTTCATTTAACATTTCAAACGGACATATTTTGGTGAACTGCAGTCCACAGGAGTACTGTTTTTGAAAGAGATTGAAAGTAAATTGATTAGTAACGCAATCCCTCTTCCTCTCCTCCGTGATGACGTTATTTGGCGGTTCTTGATGAGAAGGAGTGTGTAACGTATTTTACATTACCAAATACTGTAGCCTTGTAAATACAGTTTATTTATACACTGGTAATAGAATTAATAAACCTTAAAACAGTGCCCGTGTTGTATTGTTTTAATTAAGAACATTGTAAAAGTTACTTTTAAAATGGCTGTAGAAAAACTGAATAAAGATGAATCGTGCAGGTCTGTTCTAGCGAACGGATTTTGTAACACGCAGTTTTATGAAGTCATGGCGGGCGGTTTGTTAGGTCTCGGTTATGAAACGCTTATGACTGGCTGTTCATACTGTAAAACCTTTTGTGGAAACGGAATGTTAGTGGTTCACTAAAACGGGCATTTTTCCGGAAGACATATTGATTGATTCAAAACACGTAGAAAAATTCGTTTCTTTAAAAAACATCGATTTGGTTCGTGTTCAGTGGTGTGAAACCCTTTGTTTTTATTGTTTTTATTTACGGTGAAATAATGGTATCAACATTGGCAATTTCAAGTACACATCCTGCACAAACAGCAGTGGCCGAAGGGGTGGGTGGAAAATGGTGTCACTCGGGGATTTGTCCCCGCCCAAGGAAACTTGTGCTTACACGTTGATGGTGTCAATATTTTATCACGGTGACTGAGAGCTCGATCGTGTTTCGAGATTCCACCAGACAGTCGCAGATGCTTGTCTGAGCGCGCGGTTGTGGCAATCGGTATATACGTAGTAAAATGACCAGCGTTTACCGAGTCGTATCCTTGAACCGATAGTCGCCTTACGCGGACGTCACGATAGCCTACACTTTTGCAATTTGTTGGATTGTCGACTAGCATCGTCTCGTGATTGTCCGTCATCACTGAAGACGGTAGGCGATATGTTACAAGGTTACTGATTGAGTTGAGAGTGCCTGCACTTTCGAGTATAGATGTGAATTATGACGCCTGGTAACTTTTTCATCAAGTGGATACTAGCAAGATTACCGGGGAACGGGTAATATTGGTAGGTTCACACGGGGGTGGGATTGAAGTTGTACTCATGAAAAGGGTTTCTGATTCACTCATAGCACAACGGATCAGTCGTATTAAGAGAACAGACGATAATCCAAATGGCTGTGTATCCATAAATAATAATTTTCTGAAGTTTAAATCCCTACGTGTTAAGCCGACCTGTAATGCTGCGAAAGGAAAGACTATAAAACGTAAACCATTGAACAAATTGGTCCTTCAAACTTGAAGCAGTGTGGTTTTAAAAACTCATATTGCCACCGGCCCAACAGTACATTACACACGATATAAACAAGAAATACATACCGCACAAAATTGTAGTTTCCGTCGGTGCTCCCTGTATATTGAAAATAGTTAACTTGGCTTACTTTGACCAGCCTGAGGAGTTTAGAACCCCTGGCTGAATTGTAGGGGCGAATTTGGGCCTATACTCAGTTCAGTCCCTTCAGTTATTGAGGAATGACCAGGCGGGAGTGAAAGAACCAACTACCACTCCAGGTAAGACAAAATTCCTCCCTGCCCAGAACTCACACAATTAGTACCATTCACTCGGACACATTGTTGCAGAAGGGTCACCTCTTCAAAGTTGATTTGCAGTAGCTCCGAGCTCAGCAGGACATTTGTGGAACTTCCCAAGAGGGAACGCCCGGCACAGACTCAGAGATTGCGACTGGGGTGTCGACATCGGCTCTGGTTCAATGATAACCCAATTCTGGCTAATTCCCCATTCAGAAGCTCGGGTCGAAGGCGGCGCAGGCTGGCTCCGGCATAGCACTTAGGCGGTTCGGNGCTCAGCAGGATATTTGTGGAACTTCCCAGGAGGGAACGCCCGGCACAGACTCAGAGATTGCGACTGGGGTGGCGACATCGGCTCTGGTTCAATGATAACACAATTCTGGCTAATTCCCCATTCAGAAGCCCGGGTCGTCGACTTTTCCAGTTTGACCTGAGTGTGAGTCCTAATAGGCCTACAGCTATTTTAATGACTTATCAAAAAATGTTCATTGTATAAAGAATCATAGCAAAAACCTAAAGCAGTTATATGAACCACGTTTGCGTGTCGAAAATAACTTTATTCCCAGACGTATACGCTTCCAAAACTGTTTTCTTGTCATAACAGGTCAGAAGTGAAATTGGTTTCTAACGTGTCAAAACCTTGAATTTTCGGTTTCAGAGCAGAAATCGATTCGTGCTGCGACTTGAAACTCAAAGCTGAGATTTTTATGAAGCCATAACAAACTGTCAGTTAAATTGTTTCGATTCATGTTTATCAATGAAGGATGTGAACGTAAGCATGGTAACATGCTTAGAGCGAATCGAGTAAAATTAAAGCAGCGATTTAGTTGATGTATTCTTCACGAGAATTTTGAAAAGTTATCTTGCATTTCCGAAATCATACAGCTTCAGTTTGTTATAGTTATGGCTGAGACGTACCCGATCAAAGATGTGTAGAGTCGAAGGAATGTGGATCATGCCAAGGGTACCGGACTGAAACAAACTTGCTCCTTGTACTGGTATTCCTCGGATGCCGCAGGCCTATGGGGAGGAGAGGGTAGTCAACTTCAATTATGGAAAGAAAACTGTCCGCGTAGCACCTAAAAACCTCATGCAGGGAGCGTTTTTGGTCGTGTATGGAAGCTCCCTCGAGCTCCCTCACTAAGCCACCTATTATGTTGATCTTCAATTCTCGCTACGGCTAACGGTAGAAACAAGCCTTCCACGACAGAAATCACACACCGTTATGAAATTAGTCTCCCAAAATTCAATTTCGAGTTCGACTTGGAGTCAAAAAGAATAGACTCCTGGCCAGGTTTTCCAAGCCCAAAATCAGCAAACTTAAATCTGTTGAGTGCCACTCATACTATTGGGCTTTCAAAAGTTAGGCTGCGGCCGCGGCCAATTCGGATTGCCAAAATATTAAAGTCTACGGATAGGCCAGGATTGGGGGCATTCAATTTAGGTAGGTATTACATGTACATGTACATGCAGTGTAAGTGAATGTGATTTATTAATTTGTGTTTGTGAACATGCTGAGAATGAAAAATACCACTTGGTCGGCAGTAGCTGCAGTTCTCTTCAAGATTGCTCCTCCCTGCTGCATTTGAACAAGCCAAATTTGCAAAAAAAACTAAGTGGTTGCAGTGGCGGATCTAGGATATCACAAGGGGGGGCAACATTTTGTCCGGTTGGAAGCATTTGCGCAAACTGAACCACGAATGTAGATGCGCATAGCACCGAATGGGGGGAGGTCGGGAGGAGGGCAAACCCCCCTCCCGCCCAGGAAATTTTTCTGTTTTTACCTCTAAAAATCAAGCATTTTCCTTGATTCCTGAAGTATTATCCAAGAAAAAAAGGCAAAAAAACAACACGGAGAACGTGTCAAACAGGAAAGAAAATGCAAGTATCAAAGACTCGAACTCACGACCTGGCGGACAGAGCGCGCGTACTTTTCCACTACACCACCACGATTTGACTACAACTTTCATATTAAAAGACTTACTTGTTTATGGGCCAAAGCGTTTGCGCGCGAAACCTACTTCTTTTTGTAATGCTTATTACACGTTTTATATTTTGTGCCATCAATTCTTAACAAATTTGTCGTATTTAAAATAGTCTTCAAATGCCCAAAAGACCAAATCCATTTTTCGTGTTGGCAATAATGAAGGGATTGCTTTGGAAACCGTCTTAAGATAAGGTTTGACAAAGAGA
>NMRA01000917.1:1881-43970 GCA_002633005.1 Phoronis australis
CTTTTGTTTACAAAATAGCCGGCGGATTGAAAATAAATAAAAAAAAAAAAAAACGGGCGCACCACTGTGAATTGCGCCTTAATGCTTGTTTCGTGGACTTATGTCTCATTTTCTCGGACATTTTGTTTCTCTCAGGCGGACCTTTTTGCCCACTTCGCCAAAGGGGGGGGGCTCGTTCGAGCCCCCGAACCCCTCTGTGTGCGCGCATCCACTCCACTGTGATAACCACTTTTGCACCCCCCTCATAGGCTTAATGATTTCGTTGTTTGGGGAGCAAATCACGGGGGGCGTGGGCTGCCACCAGAAACTCCGGATACCTCTTAGACCTGAACACGTTACACGCGTTACGCATTTAAGTTACGATTTCGATCTTTAAGGGTACAAACAGTACATAAGCAAATACACTGCACATCAGGAGAAACAGCACCTCCCACTCTAACTGAAGAAATTTCGGTTATAATTTCTTTTATTTCTGAGAGAAATGAGGCCCAGGGTCAAGATTTACTTAATATGATCCAGTTTTTGGGATGTTAAAGTCCTTCTCTCACGCGTTGTTAACCCTTATTACATGGTTAGAATATGTTATAAGGATCCAAGAAGTACCTACCCCATAACTAATACACGATCCGTATTCGAAAACAGTTTAAATGAATGCGCCACTCACGATTCGCACCCGAAGAAACACCGCCATTTTGAACTTGCCGCGAACCCGGAAGTAAAATTCATTCAGGAACCCAGGCCGAGAAAACGCCGTCAGTGCGACTGGAGCAGTGCCTGTACTGTTACCAGCCAGCAAACGGGGATAAAATAATCGACAGCGCGCCTTAGTTTTGATAAAATCAAACTACGGACAATTTTATGGAATTTGCTGAAGAAATGTGGCGAATAAATTTTGACAGAAATTATTTTGCCAGACTCGGGACCGCAGCCTATCGGACCCGGTGCGGATCGAGACCAGACACTGGCGAACGGTAAATGCATGCGGTTGCAAGCTGTTTTGTCGAAGTAAAATGGTCAAATGATAAATGCTGCATATATTCAAAGGTAGTTTCAGACACTTGCATGAAATTACGGGCTGGTTAGTCCTGTGTCACACTGCTGGCCACAAACACAAAAAACACGAAAATTGAACAAAGTTTCTTTTTTGTAGCAACGTTTGTCAAAATGTATCAACGTTAAATCTTCACAAATTACAAAGTAGCCGATTGAACATGCCTTTCAGTTCAGCAAAAGTCGACATTGTAGGTGCCGCCAGAAATGAGACGATCGAAGTCCAACGGGAATTGTGAGCACATTTATCACTTAATGAGTAACAACTGCGAGGCTGAAATTTGGTGAACACTGCTAAATCGTGCAGAATAGTAAGTAAAGATATGTCTAACTAAATTTTACCGTAATTTGTTGGCGAAAACAATTTACACAAAGTTTTAAACTCGTAACTCATCCCGCTGTCCTCCAATATGGCCGACGCGATCCAAACAAAGTGACCCAAATTTCGCCACAAAACTTGCAATAACTTTACAGTGCTTGCCCCGATTTTGATACTTTTTCGATTTTTACTGAGTAGAATGTACTACCTTTCCGATGATAGCAAAGTACTTTTTCAAAACGAGGAAAAAAATAAAACCGAAAAAAATTGGTTCGACCCATATTGGTTCCTAGGTTCGACCGGCCTACGTAAGGAACTAAACACCAATGCTATTTTAACATACTACGCACGCGTAACATTCCAAAAAAATCAACGACCACTAACTACAAACTATAAATACACTACATATGCAAACGAATCACGATATATTACTAATAAAACAAAATAATGAAGACTTTTCGAGCAAGCCATAGCACATTCAGTTACAAGGAAAAAATGGCGGCGTTCAGGACAAGTTCCTGAACTGATGAGCCGGAAATGTGGGTACGGAAATAACCGATGACAACCGGTAATCATACGCTCAGAGAGAAGGGTCAAATACTGTTAAAAATTGCTTTTGGCAAGAAAGGCGAAAAGAATATAAAGAAAGGGTGTCGAAAATAAGAATTTATGTAGTAAGTATTTTCGGATACTGGAACCACATGGGCAGTTTGCAAGAAGGACTTTAACTAACAAGAGTCATGCTTTGAAGGTACACCTTGAGACGGTGAGGTTCTGACTGTATACGGTCATCAAAAACCACAACGTCGGCAGTCTGGCCGACTTGTACGACAATCTTGGGAAATACTCGGCTTTCATTAACGCTACTTTCCTATTAGCAACCTTCAAATGATTTAATATTCTTGGAATTCTTCACGCGGAAGAATATATCATTTTTTCAAACAAAACCACCGATAATGTTGTTTAACGTAGATCAAAAATATTGGTGTTCAATTTCTTCAAGTTACTGCACTTTAGTTCAAAACAATATGAAATTTTCTGTTGTTTAGGGAGTGTGACTTGATGCAGCTGTGCATCACTTGAACAGTTCTATTTTTTCAGTTAATTTGAAACTGTATTTCTTACACTCGTGAATTGTCGACAATGCCGAGTTTAAATGGTTGCAAATTGGACATTCTACAATTGCACCCTTCTGAGGCAGGACTCCGTCTGAAAAGGAGACCCTTCATACATGTATGGACATTCCTTAGCACAAAAATTGTACGATTTGACAAGAACGTGGGGGCAGCTAAATGTGAAAGGACAATTGTTTGTACCACCTGGGTCCTTTTTGAGTGATGTGCATGTACAATGTCAAGATATAACAGGAAAGGGAGAGCCACAGGTGTCTCTATATTATTCATTGCTAAAGAGTGGTATTTACAAATGAGATGCCTTCACTAAAGTTTAAAGTTAGAGTCAATTTGTTCCTGAAAATCTGTTCATAGCGAGTTTTGATTTCTCCGACATGTTCGAGTACAATTTCAAGGGCATTTTGACCATATACATGTATATATTACAAAGACAGGACAATTTAGTTGCATTTAGGACCCCCACATAGTAGATCAGACCATATTTGTTGACACATGTGCTCAGAAAATTTCTCTCTTCAACACGTTTCTTTGTGTTGTTGTTTTCTCGGCTGTCCCGTACCCTCAGCCCTACCTGTCTGCCGGTCGCCATTGTTTAACCCTTTCGCCTTCACCCTGGCGTTCGCTTCTTAGGGAACCGTTACGACCAGTGATGTAGGCCTACTTTGCTGATCCTTCATATCAGCTGATTGCCTACTTGTAATCGCTGACGATGCTTTAAATTTAATGGAAAACGTTTTTCCTAATATGTGGTGGTCTAGAGTACGGTATTTTTATTTGCCCATTAATGCTTAATTCCCATTATTGCAAACACGAAACTACGTTTTCCAGAAGAGCACGGACGTTGCAACTGGTTTGGCATTGATAAGTATTCATATTAAAGGCGAACCTTTTTCCGTGTCATTTTGAGCTAAAATAAGGTTGGTTGGTTATCCTAGACATATTTTCCACTTGATTACAGCTTTTCGTAATTTTATTAATTACTCGTCCGCTACTCCGGAAGTGACGGCAAGCATTTCGCGCCAATTTCTTTTCATATAGTCTGACTATGAGAGCTGCCGAGTCAGTCATTGCTCTACCTCGGTTGTGTTAAGTTCCGTCGTCGTTTGCTTTCATTTACTAGTGAGTCAACATGCCACACTGTTGCTGCGTACCAGGATGTATTAATTATCGGCTCACGCGCGCTTTGGGAGTACCTTTGCATCGCTTTCCGATGGATGACACACTTCGCCGTACTTGGCTCGTTCGTGTGAAGAACGCAGCGATACCCGTCCACGCAACGTACAAAGCAGTGGAGAATTACGGTCTGTGTGGCAAGCACTTTCTGCCGTCCGATTACGAAAGGGATTTGTACGCTGAACTGATGAAGGTCCCTGCGAAACAACGTCTGAAGAAGGATGCCATTCCGTCTGTGTTGATTCCCGGCAGTGCCCCGTCGCCACCCCCGAGAAGTGCGTTTTTGAAGCGAGAAGCCTCGCGAGCTGTGGCCAGTACAGTGACTGGAGCCAGTGGAGGCACTTCATCTACTGTCACCCGTGCCTCCGAACCTGCCCCAGAGCGTAGTGCAATTCCTGGAACCAGTAGTGATTCGCCCTGTGCTGTTTTCTCCAGCCCAGAGCCTCTAAGCAGCCCTGCAGCGATATTGAGTAGAGGGAGTGATTACAGGCTCAGTTCGACACCCAGTGAAGAGGACAGTTCGTCGTCCAGTGAACAGATCGGTGAGCCAAACTTTGATAAGTTTATTGTGGACTTGTCTAAAGTGTTGGAACTATTTAGAAGGTGCCAGGTTTGTGGCGAGGGAGTCATATGACACGATGTAAGCAGTTTGGGTGCTCAGGTTACCATCCAGTGGGAGTGTGTAGCGGGACACTCTGCAAGTGGGACAGTTGTTCCTCTGTTCGTGGTATGCCGGAGGTCCACTTAACCATGTCCAGTAGTGGCTTGGCCTCGTCGAACTCTGAACAGCACAAGCATTCCATTGAGGTAGGCATAACAACGCACACAGTGCATTTGCACCAAGATGTGTCACCACGTCTGTCCTCAGTAGCCGCCTCGTTTCACAGCTGCCTGTGCCTATGCGTACTCTGCCTCGTTATACTCGGGCTCAAACATGTACCCACTCACTGAATGTCCGTGAAAAAATTCCTCGTCACTACTGCTTTGAACAAGGTCTCCGTTACTCACACAACTGTCACTGTGATACGGGTCACCGACTCCAGCCATTTTCAGCTTACAACACACTAAACAATCCCTAAATCCAACGTAGTTGAGTTCTCTACTAACCTATCTTGCCGCAAAATACTCGCCGATGGAAAGTGGTGGCGACAACTGTTGAAAAACAGCACAAAACAAAAGTAGAATAGAACAGATTCGCACGGTAAAGTCAACGCAGAACCAAGTGGCGGGAAACGCTTGCCTCCTAAAACGTCACTTCCGGAGTAGCGGACGAGTAATTTGTAAAATTACGAAAAGCTGTAATTAAGTGGAAAATATGTCTAGGATAACCAACCAACCTTATTTTAGCTCAAAATGGCATGGAAAAAGGTTGCCTTCGCCTTTAAGACTTTACGACGACGAGTCACTTAATGAACTATTTGACCAATATTAATTTCGAGAAAAATGCCGAACTGGCAGTATTAGTGCAAACATATTGTAGACACACTTGATTTATGTAATATTACAGCACGTTTGTTAAACGTTGGATTAAGTATGTAGAGTAATTACGTTGCTCATTGAGTTCTTGTTGTCTCGTTGCCTGTACTCATAAATACCTGCATTTGTTGAACCATTACCTACCGCAGGCCAGTAGCGAAACGTCATCCAAAACATGACCTCCATACACGCTTGTATTGACATTTGTTGCTCGAAAGACAACCTGGTTGGGAAAGATATTGAGTTAGAAAACCATGGAAAATACTGACACGGTCGTTAGCATGATTCTGTTCATTTAGCTCAGCATGTCACTCTGTCTAAGTGAAAGCTATTCCGAGTACTCTAAAACAAGCCTGTAGGCCACTAAATGATACTATATTTATAGAAACTTTTTAATCATGGGATGTTTCAAATTTGTTGCAAACAGGTAATTATGTTAATATATTGGAAATCTAATTACTAGAGGAGGGGTACTTCTGTAAAGTGTCGTGGATGTGACACCCTACAGTAATTGTCGCTTATCACGTAGGTGGGCAAATATAAACATAGTTGGCCAAAGATAGAAAGCGTCGGGTAAAGAGGTCCATTCAATTACGCATTCCAATAATGACAGTTTTGGACTCTATATCGAATTGTGATAAATTTACCCAGTCCTTACTGCCGGTTCTGAGCACTATTATGTTTTCATGTGCACTTCTGTGTAAACTAATTAGGTACGGTTTCAATAAAGGAGATAGTCAACAAAATGTCCACGACCATTACCGTGGAGTCTTTTAAGTCTGTACCTTTCTAACATGCCACTTATTATTGATTAAATTCACACCAGCTAGTTTTAGCTAACACGAAGGAAGCAGGATTTGTCTGTGATAAAGTTGAAGGTAATAAAATTTTAAATAAAAGAAGTTTTAAATCAATGCAACACAGAAGTACAATTTGTGAGGCTAGGGGTTATTATTGTTTTTGTTTTCTTGACACAACTAAAGTTAAAACTGCTTCACTCATGAGAAAGGTTCACGAAACCTTTAACAACAAGTGAAACAAGACGATTTTTCCAAAATAACCTACAGTGGAAAAATCAAACGTGGCTACTCGCATTTCTTCGTTAAGTTTTAGGAAATCGGGCGAATTGGCTTAAACCCCTGTCAACTAAAATTTCTAGTTTCATCCAGGTTACCAAATTCCAAACAAATTGTTTTGAGTTGTGCGCACATATGAAGACCGGTAGCGCGAAGAGAAGCGAAGTTAATCTTAGCCAAATTCTTTGTCGATTTGTGTAGGAATATGTTTACGTTAAACTTGTTGCTTTAAATCCGAGGCTTACTCCCTTGTAAGAGATGCTTCGGGATATGCCGCTCAGAAATGTGCAACGAAATTCCTACATAATGTTCCCTTTTCCAGTTACACAAAGGCGCAAAAGGGTTTTCCAGTTTTTGCTTCGAATGACCCACTGATTTTTGACATCACGACATCTTTTCACTTACTGTTTCGGGCTTAACAAGTTAAAATTCACTAATCAAGAATCTCTACAAGCATGTTTTTGAGTGGAAGCCCACAGAAGCACTTTTTGAGAATGATTTGTAGAACTGTGCGTAAGCCATGGTATCTGAAAGGTCACATGATATAGAATGGCCATTTCTGAGAAATGATGTTCCAAAGTTAGCCAATTGTGGTCGTTTTTACCACCACAAAAAACTTAACTGTCATCAAATGTCTTTAAGGACTGACAGCTCTAGATATTTGTGACGTTGTTACTGCTTTAATGTCCTTGTCAGGTGTGTAATTCAACTGCTCCAGTTTTCTTCGCTAGTTTTGAAACGAGAATCTTAAGAAAGCATGCCGCTGTTTAAGCCAATGCCAACATACATGTACCTTGTATGGTGTGGTGGTAAGTTGAGATACGTCGATAAAGGCCCTCTTCCAACTGCTGCCCTGTTTTCCACTTACAGAGAATACATTTACTTCTGTATTGCCTTGAGAGATAGAAACAGTGAGAGGGCCCAGTCCATGAAAGTCCATGAAGTAGTAGAATTCCAGTACGCATCCTTTTTCTGAAGACAGCTGTGACGTGAGAGTTGTGTTTTTGTTGATGGTCGGCTTTGCTATCTTTGTCTTCGCAAACATTGCCATACCTGTAAATTGCCATAAACGCTATACGGGTTTTGCTGCCTGCACCATATGATATGAGTGGGTTTTTAGCGTCACCAATTTCTTCTTTAGCTGACTCTTCGTCAACTGTCCTCCTACGCCCCAGGTTACGTATAGACGAGAAGGAACTACCGACATTAATTCCTCGTCGTTTTAGGTCATATTTGATTTCCCCAAAGCAGATCACAAAAAACGCTAATGTCGCCCAGTGCGATAGGGTTTTCTTTGTAAAAAGACGCAGAGCGAGGGACGGAAATGAATATTATATTAATTTTCACTTTAACAAACGGGTGTAAAGGAGAAAGTGAGTGTCGGCTGTCTCCCACACTTTGCATGCACACCGCTCTACATGTTGATACGAGTCTCTTGAACAGACGGCGAGCAGTGTGCAAATTTCGATAGGTATATGTACATTGTACTTAAAATTTACAAAAATATCAGACGTGGAGAAAATGGAATAAAACTTTCTGTTCAGCCATCGTACCCTCCTCGTAATTTGACGCTAGTCTTCTTAAGGCTATCTATAAGGCTACTCTACCTGACATTGTATTATGTATATTATGAATATGTCTGATAAATACCCGGAAAACTATTATCCTCCCAGGTGCATTACAACCAAAAGCTCATTTTTAAAAACCTGAAATCATATTATTCCGGCAACAATTTAATTCTGTAAGACATGCTTTGTTAATCACGACATTCTATTTGCATTGAGCGGTCTTAATGGAATGATGATAGCGCTTCATTTACTTTCATACTTACCTGTTGTACTGTGATCAGATGAGCCTGGTCCGCCACGAATGAATGATAAATCTTTCAGTTCCCAAAAGTAGTTGTAGAAACTAAATTTCCCAGATTTGTAGATTTCTATGTTGTACCCGCATATTGCGTCGTCATCAAATGAACACGTTATTTTGTCACATGGCGAGAGGTTCAAACCTGAAACAAAAATGCAACAATATAGACCCAACCTTCGAGCAATTATTGTGACTTCATTACAGACAAGGATTTAACAGATGACTTGTAAAGTATTGTGAAACTTGGTGGGACCAAGAATTTCCGATAATATACCGAGAGCGTAAGTCCAAAAACGAACACTTTATCATAGACTTTGGAAGATTCATGAATATGCATGTGTAAGCTTACCGACGAAATGCACTGCAAGGAAGATTTTCATGACGTTTCACATCGCAGACAAAATCAGAAGAAAAAATTCTTGATGAAAAACCATTGACTACAATACAAGTCAGTAGAAGCTATCCTCGACGTTCACATACTCTATCCTGTGCTGTCAGTTCTATTGGCTATTACAAAAATATATAACAGCCGAAAATGTGAATTCTGGACCGAAAAGCGTTACCAAAACATTCCCAATCATAGGGTGGTCAGCTTGCACAAACTTGTGAAGTCGTTAACAAGGTTTACGCCATTTTTGCAAGTATACGACTTACACTCGTCCACGTTAGTCTCGCATCGCTTTCCAGTGAACCCTTTCACGCACGTACATTGATAGTCGTTGGTTTTGTCTACGCAAGTTGCTTTGTTCTTGCACGGATTTGATACGCAGTCGTCCACATCATTCTGACAGAGATCGCCATCAAATCCCGCTATGCACGAACACGTGGCCTTGTCACCAGTAGCAAAACATGTACCGCCGTTGCTGCAAACCACCGTTTGGCAAGGATTCAAGTTTGTCTCGCAGTGAACGCCATAATATCCCTGAGGACACTCACACTTGTAAGAAATAGTGTACATTGCTGCGATAACTAGGTTCTGACATGTTCCACCATTTTTGCACGGATCACTTGCACAGGCTGAAAGAGTGGTACACGCCATATAGAATTTGCAATGAAACACATGGAACCAACGTACACGAACAGCAACAACAATAACAATAGCAATAAAACGAGGTGCCTGACGGAGCACTTGGTAATCATTTTTCAGATGAATTTCACAGAGAAAGATAGAATGGAGATGTCAAGAGAAACCCATCTGATTTTTTGATTACACCCGGTGCAGAAAATTATGTCAAGAGTACTTTTTGATGCATTGTCTTTTGTTTGTACAATTGGTACAAAGCCAGGCCCGTAGGAAGGTAAACGTCTTGGACACACACATGTAAAATAGCTTGACTTCGCCAGATTTATATCCCCGTTGTCCCAAATTTCAGTTTCGTCCTTATTCCCAACACTTTTGTAATTCCCGGCCGTCACCAATTTTACATCCCCCTTTTTAAGTGTGTGGACTGTTTGTGGGGTATCCACCGGTGAGGCAGCCACCAGAAGCGGTGTACGTTTGACTCATTTGGGTTACAATTTTAACTTCCAGGGAGACAAAAGGTGTAGTACTGACCAAACCACTCTTGAGGGCGGGAAATGTAAAGTAACGAATTATTGCAGACACCGTTGCATGTATTTTGGGTACCTTTATTTGCTCGACATGAACACTCTTCAAGGTGAGTAGAGACTATACATCGACAGCTGGATCAACGTGATCCACGAACAAGTTTCTCTTCACCGACGGTGATTTCGTAATAATAGCTCACAAAGGAAGTTAAATTCATTCACTTCTTTGGGAAAAAGTACATTTTTATCGTTTCAAAATCCTTGAGGGTACTGTATTTCGGTAATTTACAAATTTGCGGTTTTGAACTTCTTCAACTTTTGGCGATCAATGCTACTGTTTTTTTATACAATCTCACATTTCAGGACGTTTAGGCAACATATTTGATGGTGATGTGCTTCACGTGAACATGTTCTGTGGTTGTCTTGGCAATTTAAAAAAAAATTATCAGCTTTCCCTCGTGAGCATTTGACAATGGGATAGCAAGGGCAACTTCCAATGTGCAATCCTTCTAAAGGAGAACTGGGTTTAAAGGGTTTCAATCAATTTGAAAGACTACACCATTGAAAATGGAAAAGAGTGAGAAAGAATTGCGCAACGAGGTGACCGTTCTTGGCATAAAAGATTATATGATTTAACCAGAGGATCACAGAAGAAGTCGGTTCCATCATTATGATAACACCGTGATCGGCCCAAAGAAGAAAGGATACAAATATACAAAAGATAAACAATGTCTACGAATTTCATCAACGGCACTCTCCAAATACGGAATCCCCCAAAACATAAATGATTTGTAATTTAAATACAGGAAACAAGTAATTGGTGGTATAAACAGTACATAATCTTCTCCGCCACGTTTTAATTCATATTAGGTGGTAAACAATTTCAAAACATAACCGATAAAAGTATCTTCTTAACTTTAAAAACCTTAATTAAGTTGCTCATGGAAATTTGTGCAAAAACCTGTTGTTTGAACATTTTAAAAGAGTGTGTGATTGAGAGCACATCCTAAAGTGTATACAGAAAGTGGGAAAACTAAAATTGTTCCAACCAGGTTCCCCAAACGGTAAATTCAGCACCTCTAATTGACAGATGTTCTCTTGAATGTTTTGCATATTTCGTTTTGTCATCCTCTTTTCGACTAATCGCGGCTCTACGGCTACGCTGGTCGCATTGCGCTTTCTACGTCTTGGGACAAGTTGTGATGTTGTTCGCTTATCAGCTGGTTGCCTCTGATCTTGTCATCACTGATTATGCGGGAGTCAACAGTATCGTCGTTTCTTTTGCGTAGCTATGAGCCTACTGGTCCACGCTCTTGGTTGCAACTCCGGTCGTAGTTAAGGCGGTCGTTGGCACGTTGTTATAAAGACGATGCTACGTTTTTTCAGAAGACTTGAATGTTCCAAGTGTTGTAACGTAGACATTTTTTCATATTCAAAATTAACACTACTTTCACAAGCCACTCAATGAACGATTTGCAAATCAAAATCAAAGTTACGACTGGTATCAAGTTTTGAGTCTGCAATTATCATTGAACATACAGTGCATATTGCAATCTAGTGTACCACGTAATATTACCACATTTTAAGGAATCGATTAAGTACGCGCAATGATTAATTTTACCTGCACTGGGGTAATAAGAACGGACATCGTGCTCTGGTTGTCTATATTTATAACTACTTGTTTTTGTTGTACAATTACATGTACCTACCGCAAGCTAATAGCGAAACATCGTCCAAAATATGACCTCCATATGGATCCGAATCGCTGTTTGCTGCTCGAAAGACTACCTGTTGGTAAAAGAAATTGAGTTAGTAGCCCGTGGAAAAACCTGGCAAAGCCGTTATCATGATTCTCTTTGAATGAGTATCAGCCTGTCCAAGTGACAGCTATATGTACTAAGGCCGTCCTGTAAAATATATTTGCTTTCCGCCGTCTTGTCCAGGACGTGTTCAGCATAAAAGTAAAGCAATAGGCACTAGAATATGGTCAACGGTCTTTATCGTGGAACGGTTTCACATATATCTATTGCCGCCCTCAACGGCCACTTTTTACTAATTAGATTCAGAAAATTTCATTTCAAATGCTACACAGGAAGTAGAATTGAATATGGGAAAGTATATTAAAAAGTTTTTGGAAATTTTAATCAAAGATATTTTAATCAATAAATGACAGAATTGCCGTTTTGTGGGCGTTGAGCATCATGTTTTTGGACTTCGTGAAACAAAAGTTAAAATGACCACGCATTAGAAAAGAACCACAGTACCTTTCATAGTTAGTGAAACATGGTAAACTTACCAAATGTGCCTTAAATGGTGACATTTTAAAAATCAAACGCATGTACTTGTATGTCCTTGTCCAGTCTCAACAAAAAATAAAAAATAATTACAGGCGGTCTAGTACGCGTTGTACCAGACTTGCGTAGGCCGCGCACGTGGGCAGATTGCACTGATCACCTGGAACCATTTTTATGCTGTATTAAATAGTCTTAACAAAGCCCCCAAATTATTTTATGGTTTCTGGTTTATTAGGTTTACACCCTTCCGACAAAAACTGAATGTTCCGTTCCATGTTAGCTGATTCCACATTGAATGCTTCGCGTTTTGTACGTATTTTACTTTTATAGAAGAGGTTTTCGTTACATCCTGCTAAAAAGTATGACATTTTCACGAAACATTTTCCTACCAATGGTGCCTTATCCGACAAAATTTCTAAACAAGGCTCACTTTTTCAGTTGCACAAATGTGCTGAAGAATTTTCAAATTGATTTCAAAAAATTGTTCAAGTGACTTAGTGTTTGACATAACGATATCTCTTCACTTCCTGTTGGGGGTTTAACGAGTTCGTTTTTTATTAAAATCACTGTCCAAAGATCTCTACGTTGATTCAAAAGTGGATCATGGTAATAGCAACTCCTAACAGCGTCTTGAGGAACAGTGCGTAAAGCATAGTGACTGAAAGTTCAACTGATTGAAATCAGCCATATTCCAAAGTTAGCCAAATGAGATCATTTTGAAGGATCTTTCATAGTCAAATGTCTTAATCCAAATAACTTTGAGGACTGGAATTGTTAAACATTTGCTATATTTATAGTCCAAATGTTCAAATCATGTGAGGTTTTTGCTGCTCCAGAAGTCATCGCTACACATGTTGCTTGTAAATGCCAACATACCTTGTATGGTGTGGTAGTAAGTTGTGATACGTCGATAAATGCCCTCTTCCAACTGTTGCCCTGGTTTCCACTAACAGAAAATACATCCACTTCTGTACTGCCTTGAGATATAGAAACAGTGAAGGCACCCAGACCTTGAAGGTTCATAAAATAATAAAATTCCAGGGCACATCCTCTGTATGAAGACAACTGCGACGTGAGAGTTGTGTTCTTTTTGATGGTTGGTTTGTGTATCTTTGTTTGCGCAAACATTGCCTTACCTGTAAATACAATATGTTATAAGCAGATGCAGACTTTGTTGTGTACGCAAGTAGCCGGGTAAAGGCAACCACTAAGCCACGCGTAGTGGTACATGGATTTCATGTAGAAGCCGACATTACAACAAAATCCCTTCTTCTACCCGAAAGCAACTCTATTACCCACGAGCATCATGATTGTATAAATTTACACTCTCCCTTGTCACCCAGTGATAAGTTCATAGGTGAGAAGAAATCCTTCCATTACCAATTTACTTACGCTGAGAGAGTGAGAGGTTCATTTTATGAAAATGTGTTTGATATTAAGAACAGGAAAAGAGTGACAATAGGACCGTCCAGAAATAGCACAATACCACTGTCTCCCAGTTCATGGATTTTACCCACAATGCAACACACGTGTCAAGGACTTTCTACATGAAGATACGTGTCACTCTCTTGCATCTCAACGACTACGTAATTTCTCATTGGATTGCTGGTAAAATTGTATTATTGCAGTTTCAATTGCAGTGCTGTTTCCAAGAAAGTGGCAAATTAGGCAAATGTCAGTGCTGGATGTGATTTTCTTGTTATCATACTTGGGAGTGCCTGGCAGTTTGAAAAGTACCGACCATGCATTTTTTTATTTTGCATTTACGAAAAAGTTCAGTTCAGGATAGGGCAGTTATATGAACGAAATGCACCAGAGGCTCTCTCTCTCTCTGAACGGGAACACCGCTAAAAGAAAGGCAACATGATAAAAAATTCACGTCTGATTCCTTGGAGATAATACTGAACGTTCTCTAAAAGGATACTCATCGCATCGTTTGCTTCGTGTAATGTAACACCAGTATTCCTAAAGCCAACTGACTGGCTACTGTAATTGACAAGGACTCTTATACTTGTATAGTTATGTCTCATAAAAACACATTCGTTCTTATCATCTAGGTGTCGATCAAATTAATACTTTTTGCTTGACAATCAAAGGCTTGTTCTTGGAAAACTGACATCAGATTATTCCGGCAACAGTTTAATCTGTAAGACATGCTTGTTCAACACCCCATTCTATTTCCACAGAGCTGTCCCAATAAGATAATGATGGCGATTCATTTAGCTCCATACATACCTGTGGTACTGCGATCAGATGTACCTGGTCCGCCACGAATGTGTGATAAATCGCTCAATTCCCAAAAGTAATTGTAGTAACCAAATCTCCCAGCTTTGAATATTTCTATGTTGTATCCGCATATTGCGTCGTCATCAAACGAACAACTTATTTTGTCGCATCCCAAGAGGTTCAAACCTGAAACAGAAACGGGGTAATAAAGCGCCTACCACTGGTTAGTTATACTGAGTTCTTTCAAAACTATCATTTTCAAGTGAGTTTCAAGCTATTGTGAAACGCGGTGGCATCAAGAATTTAAGATAATATACAGCGGGCGTTATTCCAAAAATGCGCTTTTAATTGTATGGAAGCTTCGTGTAGGTTACACTTACGTTGACTGGTGAAATGCACCGCAACTTAATCCTTCCATGACGTTTCACCTTACTGACAAACTGAGAAGAAACACTTCTTGAATTATTAAGAACTAAGAACATATTCCAGTCAAGGCTACGCTCACCGGTCTATTAACCTATCTTGTGCTGAGAATTCTGCATTGCATTACAGAAAACTGTACTAGTCGAACGCTACCAACTTAACGTTCAATATCATAGGGGGATGGGCTCACATAAACACGTTAATTTGCTAGCAAGGTCTGAACAAGTGCTGCCATTTTTACAAGAATGCGACTTACAGTCGTCCGTGTGAGTCTCGCATTGCTTTCCAGAGAACCCTGTCGGGCATATGCATTGATAATCGTTGGTTTTGTCTACGCATGTTGCTTCGTTCTTGCACGGATTTGACACGCAGTCGTCTTTATCATTCTGACAGAGATCGCCATCAAATCCCACTAAGCAGGAGCACGTGGCCTTATTATCCATAACGAGGCATGCACCGCCGTTGCTGCAGGTCACTGCTTGACAAGGATCCACGACTGTCTCACAGTGAACGCCTGTATATTCCCGAGGGCATGCACATTTGTAGGAAATGGTGTACATTGCTGCGTCGACTATGTCCTGACACGTTCCACCATTTATGCACGGATCACTTCCGCACGCTGAAAAAGCGTTACACGCCATAAAACTTTGGAGGCATACATGTAGTTATACCTGTAACCAAATTCATGAATCGCGATTATAACAATAAAAACATGATGAAGAGTTAATTTTAGACCTGAACACGTTACGTGCGTAACGCGTTTAGGGTGTAATTTTCATTTTCAGTGTGCCAAAAAGATGCAGTACTGGAGAAACCACTCTTTAAGGTGTGCAAATGTAACATAAGGAAATGCACCGCAGGCTGAAAAATCCTGGAAAACACTGAAAGAAATAGCATAAAAAATTGAAATTGAGTGCACATCATCTAGGAAACTTCGGTTTTATTTTCCTTGTCGAGAGTGAACATGAGGTACAATGCCAGAATACACTTTACTTAATGACCCACGTTGGGAAAGTTCATTATATTAGGGTCATACTTTAAGTGTACTGTGTGATAGGTTGTACATGTAGTTTCGTTGTTTACATGAAATCTGGTTCATTCAATCAGTAGTATATTACCGTCGATTAGTTACTATGAATTTTGCACTTCAAAATTCGAAGACCTCGTTACAACTGACAACCATGTATTCTTGGTATCCTTTATACCGTTAGACCTGAACGCTATTAACTTTCATTAAAAATCAATTACCACGACAGTCGGATCCACATACGCGAGTGTCCCACGAGCAACCCTTTATTCATCAACAGGGCTTTGCTATTAAGAATATTTAAGGAAAATTCATTGTTAGTCTTCTTCGGGAAAAAATGAGTATAACATTTTTGTCGTGATAAAACCCTCGAGGACAATGTCTTTCGTAATTTATAAATAGCAGCTTTCGACTTCTTCTGACTTTGGTGGCCAATGATACTGTTTTTACTTTTGTTGTTTGTTCGCATGTATGATGCTGATGTGCTCCACTTGAACTGAACATGTTGTGTGTTTTTTCGACCAATTTTAATACTTATCAGTTTCTCCTCGGTAATCTTTGGCAGTGGCACAGAAAGAGTGACTGGCACCTTGCCAATCTCGTAAAGCGGGAGTACCTTATGAACGGCTTTATATTTAAATATGGGAGTGGAAAATTGCACAACGAGGTGCCTGTACTTGGCATAAAAAGATGGTACAATTTAACCAAAGGATCACAGAAGCAGACGGTTCCATCATTATGATCCCGCCGTGATCGGCCATAGAAAAAAACGATACACATATACAAAGAGGTAAACAGTGTCTATGACTTTCATCAACTGGCTCCTTGCAAAGGCGGAAGCCCCTAAACATGAGCGATTTGTTGCTTAAAAAGAAGGAATAGTAGTGACTGGTGGCATCATCAGTAACCTTCTCCGCCACGTTACAATTCACATCAAGTGATACATACATGTATTATATCAAGAAGTAACCGAAAAACGTGAGCAACAGATGATGCTGTTATCAAGTGTCTTCTTGAATTTAAAAACCTGAATGAAGTTGCTCATTTAAATTTGTGTGAAAACATGTTGTTTAGACATTTTCAAAGCATTAAGATCAAGAGCACATGCTCAAGTATGTGTAAACTGTGCATAGAGCAGAAAGAGGGAACATCAAATATTTCCGGCCAGGTTCTCGCAAGGGCAAATTCAGCACTTCTAGTTGACAAGTGTTCTCTTCAATGCTCTGCATATCTCACTTTGTTGATCTCTTTTCGACTACCTGTGGCCGTATGGTTCGACCGGTCGCATCCCGCTTCCTACGGAAAGTTGTTACGTAGTTCACTTATCAGCTGGTAGGCTGTCGGCGTGTAATCATCGGTGATGGGGTAGCTTCTTTTGCGTAGCTATAAGCTCACGTACCCACTCCCATGGTGGAAACACCGGAAGTAGCTATGGCAGTCGTAGGGGCGTTATTATAAAAACGATACTGCATTTTTTCAGAAGAGCTCCAAAGTTGCAAGTGTTGTGACGTATACATGTTTTCATAATCAGCATTAACAAACACTTTCACGAGCCCCTTAATAAATGATTGCAAATCAAAATCAAAGTTATGAATGTTATCAAATTTTGAGGAAACCGCCGAGCTGGCAGTACCTGTGCACAGATATTGCACACAGTGTACCATGTAACATTACACCATATTTGAAGGAATCAAAGAAGATACACAAACCAGATTTGCCTACACTACAGTAATACGAAAGGACATTTTGTTCTGGTGGTCTTTACTGGTAAAAGCTTTTATTTGTCAAACAATTACCAACCGCAATCTAGCAGCGAAACATCATCCAAAATGTGACCTCCATACGGAACTGAATCTCCATTTGTTGCTCGAAAGACTACCTGTTGGTAAAAGAAATTGAGTAAGTGTATCGTAGAAAACACTGGCTAGGATGTTAGTATGAATCTCTACTAAGGACGTACTAAAATAATGTTTGCTTCCTGTCGTCCTGCGCATGAGCTGTTCAGCGTAAAAGTAAAGAAAGAAGTTTTTTAGTAGAGTATGGAAACGTTTTAGTAGCGTGCCGCACTCACGGGCAATAAATTTATTTCAGGAATTATTCTTGAAGTACAATTGCTTGTGAAAAAGAACAAATACATGGTTTTGTAAATTTTATTCAAAGGCGTTTTAAATCAACTAATGACATAATTACAATTTTTGGTGACAACCTAATATTTTGTTCTTTGCGCAACTCAACATAACGCAACTTCAATAAAAAGGCCAAACGGCTCGTGGAAACTTTTATAGCAAGGGAAACATGTCTAATTCATCAAAAGTGTCTTAAATACGATGATACTCCCTAAAAATCAGGCTCCTCTACTTTCAGCTCAATGTCCAGTCTAACCAAATTTCCCCGGGCTTATAACGTTTAATTACCTCCCAACTGAGATATCTAGTTTCGCCTCTGCTTACATGTAATTAAATGCAAATAAAATGATTTGAGTTGCGCATAAATTTTAAGATAGGGAGCACGAGGAGAGGCAAACTAAACTTAAGCTTATATACATGTTTACAGTGTACCAGGCCTAATTGTTTTCTTAGTCAGTTTGCGTTGAAAGGAGTGACGTACTATAAGTTAGTTCCGAATAAGATGCCGGGCGCATTCCCATGAAACAGATTTTCGAGACATCCTGCTTAGAAGTGTGACATTTTCAGGAACACGTTTTTTCAGAGGGCTGCCTTTTCTGACAAAATTTCGGCAAAATACTCATTTTCCCGTAACACAACTGTGCAGAGGTGTTTTCAAAATTAATTTTAAAAGTTGCTTCAAATGACGCACTGGTTTTTGACATAATGGTTTCTCTTCATTTACTGTTGCGGGCTTAACGAGTTAAAATCACATTCCAAGAATATCCACTTTCATGCAAAAGTGAAACACCATAGTTAAAATTCATAACAACGTTTTGTAGAACAGTGCGTGAGTCATAAAAACTGAAAGTTCACATTTCTTATATATGATGTTCCGAACTTAGCCAAATGTGGTCAGAGGTGCTGCATACATGTAGCCTTAACTATTATTGTTACTGTCCAAACATTCAGGTGACTTGTGCCACTTTCCTTCTACAAAATTATTCCCTACGTTTAAAACGAGGGTCTGAAGAACAAACGCCGCTTGCGAATGCCAGCATACATGTACCTTGTATGGTGTGGTAGTAAGTTGTGATACGTCGATAAATGCCCTCTTCCAATTGTTCCCATGTTTTCCACTCACAGAAAAGACATTAACTTCTGTACTGCCTTGAGATATAGAAACAGTGAAGGGACCCAGTCCTTGAAGGTTCATAAAATAATAAAATTCCAGGGCACATCCTCTGCATGAAGACAACTGCGACGTGAGAATTGTGTTCTTGTTGATGGTTGGTTTGTGAATCTTTGTCTTCGCAAACATTGCCTTACCTGTAAATATGCGCTATACGCTATAAGCGCTATACAAATTTTGTTGTGTATACAAGTCGCTGGGTACCAGCACAAACTAGTCCACACACACTGGATGGATTTAAGATTCAGCAACTAATATTTAACATACACCTTCATCAAAAGCAAGTATCTCTATCACCCACGAACATCCATGTGACTACAAACTCTCCGTTGTCATCCAGTGGCAAATTGATAGAAATGAATTACGCGAGAGAGTAAGAGGCTCATCATATGAGAACATGTTTTTATTTAAGGACAGGGAACGAAACGAGCGACCCCCCTCTATAGTAAGCTTAGCGTTCCTCCCAATATAGGGTATACCTACGATGCAGCACGTGTTTAACACTTGCTCTGCATCCTGACCTGAAAAGTTACGATCCTGATTCTCAAGGATTACGTAATTTCTCTTTGGAATGCAGATAAACTTCATTATACGAGTTTGAGTTTCAATGGTGACAGCAAGAAATCGGCATTGCATGCATACATGTATATCAGGGTTGGGTGTGATAATCTTGGTATTTAACTCAGGAATGCCAATGACATTTTGAAAAGTAGGCCTACCAGTCACGCAATGTTTTTTTACCTTCACGAAAGAGAAGAGTCAATATTTCAGGATGTGCCTAATACATGAACGCCCAGTACCAGAGATCTCCATGATAGCAAGTAGTAGCATATGTTAATAAAAACAAAGATGGATTTAAACCGGCTTGATAAGAGGTAACATCAGTATTTCATAAGAAAGACCTACACATGATTTAACATTTGATTTTATAGCTTCACATCCTTTGTTTACAAGTTGGGTCTCATTAAAACTCTAATAGCGTGGGACTGATATGGCTACTCTACCTAATAGTGCATTACATAGTTATGGCTGGTCATCCAGGCGATAATCAAATTATAAACTGTGTTTTTTTGTAATCATGTTATTTCGGCAACATTTTTTTAAGTAAGACATCCATTGTGAAACACGGAATTTTATTGGCGCTTAACTGTCTTAATAGAATGACAGTGGTTATTCATTTAGCGTCACTCTTACCTGTTGTACTGTGATCAGATGTACCTGGTCCGCCACGAATGTACGATAAATCGTTCAGTTCCCAAAAGTAGTTGTAGTAACTAAATTTCCCAGCTTCGAAAATTTCTATGTTGTACCCGCATATTACGTCGTCATCAAATGAACAACTTACGTTGTCGCATCGCGAGATGTTGAAACCTGAAACAGAAATGTGGCAACATGGCGCCAACCTCCTGCCAGTTATACCGACTCCATTCCATGATTTAAGAAATGAGTTGCAAGCTGTTGTGAAACGTGGTGGGACCAAAAATTCTCAATGATATACTGATATACGACAACCGTTATCCCAAAAATACCTCCAAAAATTTTCTGGACGCTTCATGCATCTATGCCTATGTTAACGAGCGAAAGGCACAGAGAAAAAATATTTTTATGACGCTTTACATCTTAGACACTAAAGGAGTAGTAATTCTTGTATCAGATTTATTGAGAACAATAAAAGCCAGCAAAGGCTACCCTCGCCGCGCTTATACCCTATCTTATGTTTTGTCCATTATGGAAAAGTGTTCCAACTGAAAATGTTAGTTCGAGACAGAACAATCATTACGAAAACGTTGCCAATCATAAGCTGATGGGTTTGCACAAACATGTAAAGTCGTTAACTTATGTCTGCAAAGGTGCAGTCATTTGTACAAGAGTGCAACTTACAGTCGTCCACGTTAGTCTCGCATTGCTTTCCAGTGAACCCCTTCTGGCAGATGCATTGATAATCGTTGGTTTTGTCTACACATGTTGCTTCTTTCTTGCAGGGATTCGACATGCAGTCATCTATATCATTCTGACAGAGATCGCCATCAAATCCCGCTAAGCAGGAGCACGTGGCCTTGTCACCCGTAGCGAAGCATGTACCGCCGTTACTGCAGGTCACCGTTTGGCAAGGGTCCACGACTGTCTCGCAGTGAACGCCAGAATAGCCCCGACGACATATACACTTGTAAGAAGTGGTATACATTGTCGTATTAACTTGGTCCTGACATATTCCACCATTTTTGCAAAGATCACTTGTGCAAGCTGAAGAAGTGTGACACGCCATAGAGTACTTGGAGGTATGCAAATGTAACCAACATACACGAACAGCACAACATCAATAATGAGAATAAAACGGTTGGCATGATGGAGAACACGGTAACAAAGACCCGGATTAATTTTTGTGAATGAAATGCTTATATGGATATTTGAAAAGCAACCACATCTACATTTGGTGAATGCAAACTTGTCTAATTAGGAAAACTTACGAGTGAATGTACTGTTGCTTGAGGCTGGGCCAACAGGAAGCTGGAGAGAAAGAACAAACAGCGCAACCATCGGACTTGGTAGGAACTAACCAGCAGTTGGATATGAAGCATGAAGGGCTCTATAATGGTATTTGCCCAAATAATAGGATTTATGTCAGAGTGCCATAAATCTCAGTATTTCAATTTTGCATTTTGATTCATAGTCGTTTCTATATACAATAGATGCAAAGTCAGGCGCTTTGGAAGGTAAAAAGATTGGGCGGGTGGTTGGGGGGACAAACATCAATTTGCATTCGCCACACCTATACCCCATGGTCCAAAATTTAAGATTCGTCCCTATCGCCAACCCTATTCTACCCGTGGTTGTCATTCCCTGCCATTGATGTGCGGACTTGGTATTCCCCGCCAACGGGTCTATAAATACCCAGGGACGGGTTAGTGACAGTTAAAGTCGGTTGAGTCGGGCAAGTTAGAATTGAGTAACAGTTATAGAACCAGCGGTTACAGCGTTAATCAATAGAGAACCAGCTGTAGAGACAACACGTTACTGATTCAAAGAATGTGTCAATTATCTTTTAGTGTCTCAGATCTTAATCACGAGTCAATGTTTCGCAGCACTGGGTGAAGAATAGAACAGACATTACGTCGGACGTTTGGTTTGAGTAGATATGTGAACGTACAAGCCAGTCTTCAGTTTCGCACAAAAAGCTATTAGCACCGGTCAGTAACAACCTGCGCCCACTCATCCACGGGGAACACCTGATACTATGAGCAGAGCCCTTCTACGCCAGATTAACAAATGATTAACGAAATAATCGAAAAGTATAGCGAAAGATAACCCTGTTATCCCTTCAGAAGCGTAACTGTGTCTTCTTGAGATAAGAATCTGAAGGAAGTTGCTCTTTAAAATCTGGGCATAACACGTTTTTGGGGTTTTTAAAAGTATTATGACTTCATTCGTAGTCTAAATGCATTTTCGAGTGTAATTAGACTACATATAATGGAAAACTTGGGCAACCTAAACTGTCGCAGCCTTTACCAGAAAAGAGTAAATCCAGCAATTCTAGTTGTCAAACATTCTCTTAAATGGTCTGCGTAATTCGATTTGTCTTCTTCATCTCAACTGTCTCCGGACCTCTGCCGGTCGCCATAATTGCACCCAGTCACCTTCAAATCGTTAGGGGGTAGGAATGCGGCAACCCCTTTCCTAAAAATGGTGCAGGTGGCCTGGTGCATCAGGCGTGTTTAGGCCACAAGGCCGGGTCCATTACATTTATCACCTGACTATGACTCATGGGGACACAATATCATCGGATTCCTCATGAGCAAAATCTTCTAATTTCATTCAAAAAAGTTTTTGTCTTTCCTTAATTTTGGTTGGTCGATCAGAAGGTGGGTGAAAATCTTTTACAGTAATATCAAGTTCTGTGTTGTCGTAAATTGTCACCCATCTTCCTGATTCAATATTTCGCGTGGCTGCAGACAAGGTGACCCTTTATTTCCCTACATTTACATATTGTGCGCGAAATAAGGAATATTTGATTTCGCAATATGCGGGCGACACATCAATTACGTTGGATTGGTCTAATTTGTCATTGACTACCACATTGAATGTACTACATTTGTTTGCCAGTGTCTCCGGTCTTCTAGTGAATGTGGATAAAACTAAAGCCATTTGGTTTGGAAGTAAAAGTGGTAGCGATGACGTGATTCCTGCAAAAGAAAACTGTCTTTGACAAAAAATCTTTTTAGATTTTTGGGGGTGGATTTTGATACTAAATTAAATAGTATGAACGTTTTCACTTGATGTAAAACTTCGTTGGTTTCAATTTAGTCAGTCACATAAGATAATCAACCGTAGCTAAGACGGTCGTGGACACGTCAGTGCAAAGACGACACCGTGTTTTTAGAAGAGCATGAACGATGCCACTACGTAGATAATATTTCATGTTCAGACGAACAACCACTTCCACGAGCCACTCAATGAACTATTTGAATACGAAAATTGAAATTATAACAGTTATGAGTTTCGAGGATATCTCGAACTGGCGGTATCAGTGCACGTACATGTAGGCCTATTGTAGGAACGCGAATCCTGCAACATTTGTTAAAGACTGTATTTAGTATTCAAGTAGGTTTACTGACTTCAGAGTGATACGAACGGATGCAATTTTCTCTGGTTGTCTATATTCATAAATCCTTGTAGTTGTTGAACCATTACCTACCGCAAGCCATTAGCGAAACATCATCCAAAATGTGACCTCCATACAAAACTGACATGACATTTGTTGCCCGAAATACTACCTGTTGGAAAAGACGTTGAGAAATTAGGACGTGTAAAACACTGGCAAAGGTCTAAGCCTGATTCTCCTCATTTTTTAAGTGTCACTCAGTCCGTTGTAGAAATACTTTTGCTACCCCTCGCCCTTCTCTGAATGATCTGTAAGTGAAATTCCATTAACCACACTTTTCATTTTGGGATCCACTCGATTTTTTGCAAAAACACCGTTAATACAGCGACGACCATGTTTCCTGCATAGGGAGCTACTTCAGTGGGGTGTCGGTGAGTGACAACCCTTGCTAATTGTCGAATTATTTGGGCTGGCCAAGGACTGAAAAATGGGCTCAGCTTCATTCAAATAAGCATTTCAAAGTTGAAGGTTTTGAAAAAAAAAACAAATTCAATTGAAGTCTTCATCGGTTGGTGATTAATTTTCCCTGCCCTTAGTGAAATGTTCTCGTGTGGTACGTAAAAGTAACAAAAGAACTACTGCTTCAATTGAATTGTCACCAAAGAAATACGCGTGGAAACGTTTTAGTCTCGTGCCGCATACTCCCTACTTCTTATTAAATAGGTTCAGATCAACTGTGGGCCGTGGTCAGATACAAGTATGACGGGGTAGTCAAAGGTCCAAAAAAGAATGGTCAACCAGCGTATACACTGTAACGGTAGCAGTGGTTACTGTATGTCACCCGTGCTCAGACATGGATCTCAAAGCTCGAAAAAAGTATCTCTTAAACAATTTATAAGGAAAGAACCATGTCGCAACCCCTACTTCAGAGTTATTCACTTGGCACTGTAAGTGAATTTCTAGAAAATCACCACTTTAGAGATTCGCGATAAGACAAAACCTTGTCATCACAGATTTTCCAATCTCCTTCCCTCTCATGATAAATGTGCGCGATTTCTCACGATCATTCGACAAACAGCTGACCGACGATGATAGATATTTTAAACGGCAGATTATTATCTGTGATCACACTCCATCTGAGAGCGACAACACAGTATGAGACAAACCAGTGAAGCAAGCGATTTTCCAGAAAGAATTCCAAGTTCATTTTTAGAATTTAGTTACTACTACGATGCCTTTTTAGCTAGTTTTAAAGACTTAGGACGCACACAATGGCTAATGCTTAAAGTCGCCATCCCTTTGTTTATATCAAAGGTCAAAGGACACGTTTTTCCATATCAGGGAAATGTGTGTTACGCCTATGAATTGCCATACCAAATGAGGTGACGGATTTTGTCTTGTAGGAGGAAAATCGGCGAAGTGACTAGCTGTTGACAGATCGTGTTTTTGAAATTCAAAATTAAAAGAAAAATGGTTTGTAATGAGCAGAAATCCAAATGTTTTACGATTCATCAAATTTTGTCTGTTTTTCGCGTTCTAGGCCACTTTAACTTCCACTTCAAATACCTTTTAAGGTTGGGACTTTAGACACGTGTCATGTCACGTGTTCCAGTGTCTAAGTGTAAGATCCACATGGGTTATTCTCCCTTCGCTACTTTTAAAATAACGGTCAGGAGGGAAAACGCTGCTTTCAACTGCCAACATACCTTGTATGGTGAGGTGGTAAGTTGAGATACGTCGATAAAGGCCCTCTTCCAACTGTTGCCCTGTCTTCCACTTACAGAGAATACATTTATTTCTGCATTGCCTTGAGAGATAGAAACAGTGAGAGGGCCCAGTCCTTGATAACTCATAAAATAATAGAATTCCAGGGCACACCCTTTGTCTGAAGACATCTGTGACTTGAGTGCTGTGCTCTGGTTGAGGCTTGCTATGTGTACTTTTCTGCTTGCGTACATTGCCTTACCTGTAAATGACATTTTTCAAACGCCTCACTAGCATTAGGTAAAACCACGTAGTATCGTATAAGTACATGCCTTTGATGCCACAGAAAACAGCAAATACGAACCTCCTTGTTAAACAGGAAGCACTTCTATCATCCACCACCAGGGAGAGATCTCTCTCGAGAGAGAGTGTTAATTGCCCTCTCGCAAGCTCAGCGCCTTGTGTAATGTCGACAAACAAACAATAAGATTTACCCGGAAACGTGTTGTGTTTCGGGTAAAATCGGGCGGCTTGGAAACAAAGGTGTGTCATGAATGCTGCGCTCTGATTAGTCAAATAAGCTGTCACTCAAAATCCTGGTGATAGGATACGAGATTCTTGACCAGGTGACGACCAGAACTGCGTGGGCGGTGGGGATTTTCGAGGGATATAAAAAAATTACAAACATCATAGATCATAGACAAATTGTCTATCCACGCATCGTACCCACGCTGTAATCATTACAAATGATTTGACGCTAGTCTTCATAACGTTATTCCTCTGGCTACTCTACCAGACAGTGTATTATGTAATGGCATGCACAGTATGTCTTATCACAGAACAATGACAAACGTTATTTTCCCCGGTGTTAATCAAACTACAAACTGGGCTTTACATGTGCAACCAAAAGCTCATTCTTAGAAAACTGAAATCAGACTATCCCGGCAACAGTTAATTCCGTAAGACACGTTTTGTGAAACACGAGATTCTATTTTTAATGAACTTAATGGCCAATCTCCTCAATTGGTGACAGATCTAGTTAGAAAACTGAAAATAACGACGATGGTTAGCTTCACACTTACCAGTTGCACTGCGATCAGAAGTACCTGGTCCTTCACGAAGGTTTGTTAAATCCTTCAGCTCCCAAAAGTAGTTGTAGTATCTATATTTTCCACTTCTAAAGATTTCTATACTGTACCCGCATATTGTGTCGTCATCAAATGAGCAACTTATTTTGTCGCATCCCGATAGCTTCAAAACTGAAACAGAAATATGGCAGTGTGGCGCTAACTACATGTACGGGACAACTATACTGACTTCATTCCGGACTCTAATTGAGGAATTGGTTTACGGAATGTTTGTTAAACAAAATCAGTGTTGGCTGTACCAAGAATTTCCCATAATATTCCGTGATACCATTACAAAAATACACAGTTTGCCATTCGTAAATCTTAAAGGGATACCAAATGCCAGTCTTGGCCCATTAACTGATACTAACAACGACTTTCCCATCCAGTTTTCTGAAACGAAAGAATGCTCTGTAACCCTCGACAACCCCAAAAAATTTGAAAGGAAAATTTAAAATTCTTTTCAAAGTCTGCTAAACGGGCAAGCGAGGCCTACGCTTTAGGCGAGTTACAGGACAATTGTACACACCAAAAACCATAATATCCAATCTGGGTCACAGAGAACATTGAGTTTTTATTCAAATGCTGCTTTTGCCATTCAAGTAGATGCCAGTAATGCCTTAGCGTGTGGCACATGTAGATAGCAAGGTTGGTTGAAATCACAAAACAGGATTTAGTATGCTTTAAATAAACCTCTGTCTGCCTGCGTTTACCGGGATATTTAGGACAAAATGGCACTTTGATGTTTTACAAACAAACTCAGAAGAAAAAGTTTCAAATGTATTTTGATATTGAGAATAGCATAAGCCGATGAGGGCAAGGGTTACCTGTTTCATAACCTATCTAACGCCGGTCATTTTGGTGCAAACTATAGAAAACTGTGAAAGCCGAAAACCAAGTCATTCGGAAAACATCCTTGATCATAGAGTGATGGGATTGCACAAAGGTGAGTATGTAGTGCGAAACTAGTGAAATTAGTTTTTCCATGATCTCCATCTTAAATAAGTTAATCTAAGATTATCTAGGTTTTATCTTAGATAATAATAATAACAAAAACAACAACATTAATAATAATAAAAATACCAAAATCAATTATAATAATAGTAATAGAACTATTCCTCTTCACAAAAATATGTAATAATAATGATGGTGATGGTGATCGTCATCACTATTCTGATAGTCATAATGTTAGTGGCAATGGTGAAAGCGATAAAAGTGAAAGTATTATAATGAAATGCCGGTGAGTTATCAATTCCCTTGAATAAAATGTCATTACCTGCTATCCCGTGCAGAACAAGTAAAACCCAGCGACAGACCGCGTAATCCATTTTCGTCTCTATATGTCCTGGTCTCGTCTGGAAACAACGACAGTTTTCTTACAAAACACAGGCGCCACAGCACTGAGATAAGTAGGGGGAGCTGTAGCCCCCCAGCCCCCTATGTTGCGCATCTCATGTAGCATGGGGGGCGCAGCACTGAAATAAGTGGAGAAGGACCTTTATTCCCCCAGCACCCTATGGTGCGCCACCCATGAAAAGGTGATTATGATGACTGACAATAAAGTGTCAATAAACAACAAGGCATGAACCATAACAGTTTCGGTGTGATAAAAGCTCAGTATAAATCATAAGATTATTTGTAGGTCCCCAATTCAGTAATTGGCTGGCTCTTCAGTTTACATGTATGTATCCGTCAGTGAGTGATGTCGACATATACTGCATCATCTGGGACGTCTGCTTGATTGAATTAAACGCAAAATCTAGACTCATTGATTTTGCTGCTTTGTTACATCAACACATACTGATCACAAGATAAATACAACTTGTGTGACCAAATACATGTCTCTGCAATTAATTAACTGCTGCTTATGGAATTGAGCAGACTGAGAATTATTTCCAATTATTTCCAGACGCAATGCAAAAATTACTGATCTGTTCCATCTAATAAAGTTCCTGTCAAATGTGGTAGACAAGGCGCACCAACAAATTGTAATACATGTATGATTCTGCTATGACTTACTCGAGCACGGTCGAGTTTGCAAACACAATGTTTGCCAATGGCGATCTCGCTTTTATTCGTTAAGCAGCTAACAGATTCTTGTCCTGGTGAGGTATGTACAGAAGAATTTGAATTTGCGCGCGTTGGCCAAAACACACGAACTTCTGAAAAAGGTTGCTCGGGACACGTAAAGCACAGGCAGACGATGGACACTGAAAACTTTGCTGAACCTAAGCTCCCAACTTCAACTGTCCCAATTCAAATAAAATCTGCGTGCACATCACTCAAAGTGGTATTAAATAAACCTTGAAAGTACATGTATAATCTGTCCTTGATTCCATCAAATTGTTCGTGTGAGTTGCGAATTGGAGACGAAATTTCCAAACAAACGCAAAACTCTGAATTCAAAGAGGTTAAATATTTAACATGGCGGAATTCAGTTGTGCTTTAACTTGAAGATAAAATTTCGATTTTGAGCAAGGAACCCGTAAGTCAGTCAAGAAATCTGCCCCAAATTTAAATGATTGAGGTTACTAAAACGAACCTTTCACGTAAGTGTAATTTGTTTAGTATCTTATACCTCATTTTAGCCTTTGATGTAGAATTTAGTTGTATTTGATTTTGAGATTATGTGTTACTCTTGGCGAAGATTTGCGATGTCTGACCGCACCTATCGGCAGCTGCTGGATCAAGTTCGCAGCAGGCCTGCCGTACTAGCCAGCAACTCGTGGTTCTTCAGTTATAAAAATTGTTAGTTTTCAAAACCACAGTTCAAATACATTCAAACTGATACTTAATTATATTGAGGTCATTCAAATAACATACGTGGGCACGCGAAAACAGAGCTTCAGACTTGATTCGGGAGTGTTCGTGAAAAAATCCCGGATATTTACGAAGGTCGTCTGCCATGAACGTCACAAAATAATGCCCTGGAGTTTGTGATTTTGGCGTTTTTTCGACATTTCTGTCGCCAAATCACCACTCAAATGCACTTTGATGTGATCACGTGAAAGAAGGAATTCAAAGATTTGTTCGAAGCTGATTTCGCAGAGTTCTATGAATATTTGAGGAAACCGATTTTTAGAGTCCAACCTTTATGTTTTATTATGTAATGATTGACGTCAGTAGTGATCAAGCAACAGATAAACGCCAGCGCCTATGACACAAAGCCGTTTCGGTTGTTTAAAACTCCTAATATTAAGGGTTGTGAGCAAGTGACACGAGAACACGATAAGTAAATTGCGGTTTCGGTGGTCAAAGTCCATTGAAAAGCTTGTAAAGCAACAGCCGTCAAGCTAGCTGTGAGTAATGGGGCTATTCGGAAAATCTACGATAACTAGAGGGCGTGCGTGTACTAGTGGTGATAGATTAACAGCCTCGATTTCGCGAGCCCTTTAAATACATGGTGAAATGGCTTGCAGCCGTGCCAACTGAATCTGAGATTGCGTAAAAAGGGTGCTTCTGTGAGAGGAAGTAAGCACGACCTCATACAAAGGTAAGGTTTGTGATTATTTTAACGATTATTCCATGATTATTCTACCGATGCCTGTTAACTGAGGCATTCGCCGATGTCGACTTCGCGGCAGTCAGTCGCCAGCCAGAGTCTGGTTAATCTTTGTATGTTGTGATATGTGATACGGTACTTGACGTAGCAATCGGGATCTTTTCGTACAGTACATCAAAGCATTATTATTGTTTGGAATGATTTCTAAAAGTTTATCAGTGACAGTTGAATCAATCAATGCTGAATGTTTATGCTGTCAACTCGATACAGGTTAACGAGTTAAGATTACAATCCAATCCCAATGGCAAAGGGTACGTGAGTGATAAATATCCATTGCATTAGACTATTTGTTTACTCCCTATCATATGTCTTCTGGAAATCTACACGTTGAAATGGAAATCTATCACGTCAGTTTTCACGTAACCTTTGGTTTTTAGGTTTGAAGGCTTGTACCGTGCAGAGAAGATGTGCATCGCTTCTGTACCGTCCCTGAATGGACAAAAATTGGTTTTTAGCATTTGACTGCAGCTAACCAACAAGATCTTCCCATCCAGTGCAGATCTGTTATCAAAGCCTACTTTCAATATTGGAGACAACGAACAAAGCCTTTGAAAAGGAACAGCTATTTTTAAAGTCATTTTGTTAAATTACTTATTCAGGTCCCGAGGGGGGATTGGCATGGGGGTTGTAATATTTGGTACAACTGAATGTGTGGAAATAACAGGTAATACATGTTTGGGGAAAAGAGCATGGTGAGGTAATTCTTAACCTTCACGAAGTCCCTTCAAGTTGATTTCATGAAACTGTTTTGCTACTTGTATCAATTGTAAAACCACGAAAATATATTACATTTTCCAAATTCACAGTGACTGAATAGTCTTAACTCATGCCTTGAAATGTTGCAAGTCGTTATAAATTCAAATGACTGCCATTTTTGTGAAAATTGCATTTTTGATGGTGCCTTACGATTTGTAATTACTCTTAAACAACAGAAAGATTATCCATCATTTTTAAATGACCCAAGTCTTCATATCTTCTATTAGAAGAAAAACGGTTCCCTCAACCTTAGGCTAGAAGTATGCTTGACAGACCCATGAACCTGTAATCTGAGTTTAAAATTGCTGAAAGTATCAAAATTAAAAAGGCTTGAAAATGGGTAACAAAGGTTTGAAGTTGTCTCAAAAAACTTGTATATTTTACAGACAAGTGATGCGTTTAAAGAATTGTTATGGCTAGGGATAAAAAATAAAGACACAGTTTTATGCAATACTCATTATATACACCCTTGGTTTCTGAAAATAGTAATTATTTACTTTTATGTGAAACTGTAGACCAATCACCATATATTTTTGAAAAACAGGGATAACATTTTTGATCCAATCTGGAGTACTTAATTATTCATATTTCAATATTTGTTCCAGGTTCAGTGACATTTTAAGGCCACTTCAAGCTGTATCATAGACAAGCTTTGTTACTCCGTTCTCTTCCCACAGCACTTCCACACACCAGCAGTGCTGCATGGCACAATGTGCAAGTCAGTGGCCCTGGAGAAATGTGAATCGCAGTACTAAGTTACCATAAGACAATGTGCCAGTGGAGTGTCTGTGTATCCAGACGAACTATATCTGACTGCTACACAAATAAGCCTTGTTGGTGAGGATGCCCTTTCATAGGCAATGAGTCATGTGTGGACAATAGCTTATTTCCTTTCCTGGAAGAAACATGAGGGACTGAAGCTAAAGAAGACCTAGTCACACTCTGGTCTAGTTCAGAGTCTGATTTTGGGCTCAAAACGATTCAAGTGATATGCTGCTGTGTTTACCTTCAAGGGTCTAATTGTGGATGTTATTGAGGCTGAATGAGGTTACATGAAAGAAAGCCACGTGTTGAAACTGGACCTTTTTTACAAGCGCTTCTATAGGCCATTGAAACTAGAACCCAGTGAAATGAAAGCCAAAAGCTGAGTGACATTAAATTTTCCTTTCAGAAGAAAGGCTTTATACTATTGGTAAAAACTTTTCAATTTGGTACAGATTATGGGGAAATGACATTCAGTGACTGCATCGATTGTCTTATTGTATGTTTTCAATTGTAGCTAGCTGGATAAGAATCTGCTATGCACAAGATTCGAGAATAAACAATTATCAGTGTATTTAAAAACAAATGGCAAACTGAAAAAGCACAGAAAGAAACAACATTGCGAGGGAGTCCATAATCAGGCATATCAGGTGCTGAATTTCTGAATTACGTTCAATTCTCTCAGGTTATTGCTGAAGGATTGCTTTTCACTTTGTCCAACGGTGAAATAGATGGTCAGGCGGTTGGTTTCAGTTGTTTTTTCTTGCCTGTAACAGAATAGAAATATTAGCAAATTGTAAAAGAAAAGACAAGACAAAACTACTTTTGTAAGGCAGAACATACTTGACATTTCATCTTCATGTTTATGTGTAGAAACTAATAACCTTTGTACCCAAGTCTTATTTAATATCTGAATTAAAATATGTGAAACAGGCTAAAAGTGATTTAACAATGTGTATTTTTCATGACACTTAAAATGTGCTTCTGATCTCAACAAGTAAAATTCATTCTAGGTGTCAATTTTTTTCCAATGCAATGTTACGACATTTACTGAATTAAGGCTTATTCATGTTAATTCGATAACTGAGCTGGTGGTCCTGGGGGTGGGGTCCACGATAAAATAAGGAAACTCACTCATCTAGAGAATTTTATTGGAAACAGCATAGTTTTGAAGAGAAACTGCTGTGAAAAAGTCACTCTTGACTTCTGTGCATCACGTACCATACACCTCTTATTTTGGGAGCACTCCCACCCAGGACAATATGAATATGTGCTGCTAGCCTACCCGGCATCGGGTGAGTTTCCAAAAAGAAACACTTAGTTCCACTCAATAAAACTGTTATTCAGTGGGGTAACTGGTGGGGATAACATCACCGAACGATGTTGATAGAAACTGATTGCTAAAAACTTACCAAGTAATGTTGTGTAGTCTCCGAATGGAACTGCATAGTCATAGACATAGAGCACACACGGGGCTTCAGCATCCACACACTTTTTGTCAGTTAGTTGACCCTGTTGACCGCAATTGTCCACGAATATAGTAACCTTAGGTCTTTTGGGAATTTGTGGCCACCTGTCGAAGACTTGCACCAGGGAAATTAGCAGTAATAAGGCTTAGCGCGACGACGTATTTTGATAAAAATTCCATCTTTTACCAGTTGTTTACATGCAGACAGCCACGCATGCGCAATTCAATCACCACTAGTACAGCAGCGACACCGCGAGGAGAATTCTCCGAATAGCCCCATTGAATGTCAAGTCACAGCTAGCTGGAATTTACAGTTTTGCATTGAAGCCAGTTAAGGTTATATCAAACCTCTGACCATTTAGTAGCCTCCATTCTATCTCGTATATTAAAAAGCTAAGCTTTGTCAACTAGCAAAAGTATATATTATCTGAAAGAAAAAAATGTGGGAATATAAAAGTATTTTTTGTATTTATGTACCATTATTATTATTACATAAAAACCTTTTTATATCAAAATTTCAGTAAGGTACATTCGTAGCAAAATAACATCTTAGTCCATTTTAATGAAACCTTTTTAAAATGAAAATTTCGCCAGTTACCTATAAAACGCTGTTAGAATTTTCGATAAGTCTTTTCGTTTGGGATTCTATGACAAATCAACACACAAAACGTAAGGTATTTTTTGTAAAAATTAAAAGTCGTATACGTCTTTGTTCCATTACGAAAAAAACTTGGCCTTTATATAAAAATCCTAACGGTGTTTTTGAGGTTGATGACAAAATATTTCGGTTTGAGAGTTACAGCGAAATCCACCAAGCTGTTTTCGGTATCTCGTGCTCCTAAGTTCAAATTCGGCGAAAACTTGTTTTCCGTAAACATAACCTATACATGCCTTAACTATGTTAGTTTTTTCAATATTCACTTGCAATGTCAACTGAATTTGCAGTGCGTAGTTAACTTTAACTATCATTCAAACGTACCGTTCGCAGCCAGGATTTGGGAACAACGTTACTGTTGTTTGTGACCTACTTTGAAGTAGGTCACAGTTGTTAAAACAGGGCCTGTACACGTCACGTGCCAGGAGACTGATACGAAACCAAGTAAGAGATGGATAACAAAAAATCGAATCTGTGCATGGTTAAAGCATGTCCTTAGCATGTGATCGAAACATCGAAATGTCGATTTATTAATTGAATTAAAAAAATTGGGTGAGGATTTATCTCTTTTCACAACTTGCTGTGTTCATGAACACAGAGGCGTGAGGCGACTGGTAGCATTCGTCTCAACGCCAACGATTGTGTGCATTGTAGACACACAACTCTCTCAGGATCAAAACTACGTTTTTTCTTTGTTTTCCCCGGCTCCATTCTATCATAAGTACACTCCGTTGACTCAATATTACGGCGACTAGGTGAACGAAACGACTAACGTTGTACGAAGCTGCTATATGTATCTTGCGGGAGATTCGATTTGAGTGACCACCCTGTAACCTTTGACCTCGGATAAGTAGTAAACAAATATCCACACGGTTGTGCGATCAAGGTGGTTTGTTTCTGTCAAATCTTTTTTTTCTTACTACGCGGTATATATTTTGTATTTGAAGTTCCCCGACAATGAAAATGAAGTTTGTTGCTAGACTCATTTGAAATATTGTACAATTGGCCAATTTTTGTGAATAACGTTTGAGATATCCTTAAGCAAAATATTTGTACTTCCTTTATGAATGTGAAAAAACTGCATTTGTATATTGTATACGTTTGTTAATCTTCTCCCTCGTAGACCGCATGGACATAGTCATTACTAGCGTTAGTATCTCGTTAACACAATTATTTTCTCAGGAGATAGATTTGCTTTCTCATACAACGCAATTTCATACTTAAAGAAAATAATATATTGGTAATAATGAAATGGTGTCGAGAAAAGAAATTTATTCCTCCCCACACCAATAATGAGAATGCCCTTGTCCTGGAGGGAGAGTTTCTATCCGCAAACTTCCTTGGGTTGTTGCTCAATAATACCGTCCCGAAATAACCAGCACCACTCTCATTCTAAGGAATTTACCCACAATGCAAAAAGGCGTCGTGTACTCGCTCTGTTTATCATATGTGGATGTACTGTTCACTATCGTAGTTATTATGTAATCTATATTATTGTAATGCAGGCAAACACCTATTCTGACATTTTGAGTTGCATTGCTATCAAACTGGCAAAAAGGAAGTATCAGTGTTGTAAGTACTTCATTAGTTTACCAGCTCAGGAATACTATGACATTTGTCACTCTGAGCACACACGTGCCATACATGTATACTGTATTGCCAAATGTAATGAACTGAACTGTCAGGCTTATTGATTGATAGTGTTGCATCATGTGCTATACAGATGTCTATTCACTGCAACTAGTTTCTTCATTCTTCTGTATCCCCTTAAAACGGGTACCCTTTTTGCGCGATGTGGCCCAACGCTAGCCCTGGTGACGTAATATGGCACGAAAAAGACATTTGGCATATCCCTTGAAGTTTTAACGTTTGAGCGATTGAATCATGTTTTCTCATGTTAGTAAAATTCTGCTTAGTCTTACAGGCTGGATAGACCAATATATCCAAATAACCAGGGTTTTAAGACCAATCTGAACTATAATCTCGTATCATGGAATTTTATAAAGTACGAACTCGGTCTCACTCAGGACCGAAAAACGAAATTTTAAGGCAATTGTTAGTTCGGATGCAATTATTTAAGGCATTAGCTTTGGCGAGAGATATGCAATATAATTTGCATTTTGTGATTTCATTGCAAAGAGCCAATTCTTGCAGATGGATCTGGTCATTCACTGAAACTCAGGAAGGAACCTTCAGTTAAATGCGCTTAAACCATTTGTCTACTTGTCAAATGGTTATGGTTCCAATAGAAAAGCCTCGGTCTGCACACTTTGAAGTCGTGCTTTGGTTTCCGTCTGAGGTAATGCCCCAAAAGTAAACTTTCTAGCCGATTATATCACCCCAAGTTCAAAATTTACAAAAGCGTATATGACGATCTTCATAGAAAACTAGGAACACGTACATGCACTGTATCGTTGATCTTTTCAGTACCTGAGATGGAAATTTGATCGTAACTTAGTTAAAATTATGGTCTAGTACTGAAGTCTTAAATTTTTATCTATGAGACTGGGGTCAAAGTACGCTTTGCCTCTGAAAACCGCAATTGGTATATCATGTGGATACAAAATTGCTACAAGTTTTGCGAAGTCTTAAAGAAGCATGGACATGGATTTCACATTGATAATGACTGCGACACCCGCGTTCTGAACATTCATGAAAGCTAAAGCCTATGGCAAAACTCGTGCAAACAAAATGGAGAGTTTCTACTCGGGAATGCCCTATACTAGCTTCCCTGCAGTGTACATGTACATATGGATGTAACGTTTACAAACGGACAAACTGCGTTTGATGACGTTCTACAACGGAGACGGTCTATGGAAAACTGATAGCCTGAATGTAAAAATGAAATTAACCCTTCTTTTAGGCATTTCAAATAAAATCAGATGTCTTATGTCACACCTTCTTTCAAACGAATCGCACTTGTTAGCCAAAAAGTACAAAACAAGAACACGAACCAGCCACATCAATGGAAAATGAACTTACCTAGTCCATGGTCTCGATAGATATGCCTTGTGCATTAATTTCTTCTTCACTTGTTATCATTTGTTATTATCAGATGAACTCCACACATACTGTTTACCAAGCTCGCACCAAGCCAATTCTTTTGGGTCTCAGACACAAGGTCACAGATAGGGCCTAACCGACGAAGACATTTGTAACTTCGTATTCGTGCAGACGAGCAGAAGTACTTGAATATCCTGAACCTCCAATGCCATCGCACAAGACCTTTAGGAGTGAGAAAATCAGGCAAAAGTGCGAACATGAAATACCACAGATTTTAAAAGTATAGCTAATTTTTACATCTAGGTGGAATGACTGAGAACTGGCAGATTTTTAGTTTTGAAAAATTATCGGTTTCTGTAAAATTGCCAATTTTAGCAAACTTTAGACAACCGCTACGAAGTAGCACTGAGAGAAAACTACTTAACATTTCCAGTATGAATCTTTCTATCCTAGGTTGGTCAGGATACGTAAAAACATTAATGTAAATTTCTTTGCAAGTCCTTCATTTCAGATAGGTTTTAACCTTTAGTTGCTTCTTGTGGAGCCATTGCGTTGAGAATATACATGTAGGCTACATCCAAGTGCATATGCACAGAGCGCGCAACATTCCACAGAATAAGTACACGCCACAGTGTTCTTTGGTGTATCAGTTGATGTGAATATTTCCGTGGATCTTAAATTAAGCAGCCCGAAGCCACCGACTAAACTCAACAACCGTCACCTAATGTCCCTTGGATGGCAGGCGATGCACTAGATGCGAATTTCACAGCAAAATAACTAAAATTACTCACTAAACAAGTTTGAAATGGGTAGATAACTTGAAAGCTGCAATGTAACCTTGCGCCGGATGCAAAATCAAATTGTAAGCGTGAAATCCACATTTGGAAGCTTTTCTTACCAAAACTAAGTGCCTGCTCTGGTGTTCCATTTAAATACTACGTGAGCTCGACGTGGTGCAGTTGCTCGGCTTCAGATTATGAAACGACCAGAACGTAAGAAAATCATTCATAACAAAATAACCCCTCGGTGCAATTTTAATGAAACCTTTGTTAAATGAAATCTTTAACTGATTTTATTGTGCTTAACTAACATAATTGTCATTAAAACGTACCGTTCACAGCCAATTCTAACTGATGTTTGTAATTCTGGAGTTTGCATAATTAGTCAGTCCTCCCGGAGGAAACTTAACTGTTTGTCAGTCGATCATTGCTTATGTATTGCCAGTCGATTTACCATAAATGGTAATTATTTGAGTATGGAATAAAATTCAGTGGTGTTCGATGCCTGAATTTAGTTCCTGGCGAGTTGTATTGTCAATGTTTTGCGTACCATTGTTTGTTGCATGAACTTTAAAGATCGTGGCACTATAGTTTGCAACAAGGGGTCTTATTTCGAACTGTACATACCTTTACATGCACCATAGGTACAGTAATATGTACGCTACTACAGTTACATAGATACACCGGAAGTCAAAATATAGATGCGCCAGAAGTCTTACGAGGTTCACAATCTCGCCAATACACTGTATGTGACGAACGTGTCGATTGCTGTGATTAGCTGTTGTTTGACCTTCACATTGGGACCATTCATTGTCTGAACATGATCGGGTGCTATGCAGTAGGTAATCATACTTGTGATTTAGATTGTGAATCTTACCAGAACTGCGGGTTATTACGTGGGTGGGGTGTATACTAGACTAACTAGAGGTACTATTATGTTCTGATAAATCGAAATAAGCTCCCATGTTTTGTGAGACGTTGTACAGTGGAATGGTCCTATTTCCATATTATCAATAATGTCGAAGCGTTCAGCAACTCAAGAAAACCGATAAGCGTCTACTCTAACTGGTCAGCCATGGTATCAAAAATTCAAAAAGGGCGCATGTAGGCATTGCCTTTGGTTTGATGTCTCTTTTTCTCGACTATCCGCGGTCCAATGCCTATAAGCTCACCACGGTATTCCACAAATTATTAGGGCGTCGTTGTTGGGCGGCAAGTACCACCGACCAGTGCTCCCTGTTACCCCGAATTGGCTTCAAATAGTTAGATAAGATTAATTAGCATTATTAAGTCAGAAAATCTTGCAAACGTCGCAGCGGTTTAATTTCTACAAGCCCCATGTACTTCGTTCTGGGTCAAGCCATAATCAGTGGCGGATCTAGGAAATCACAAGGGGGGGGGCCAGTATTTTGTCCGGCTGAAAACATTTGCGCAAACTGAACCACAATTGTAGACGCGCATAGCACCGAATGGGGGGAGGGCGGGAGGGGGCAAACCCCCCTGCCGCCCGCGAAATTTTTCTGTTTTTACCTCTAAAAATCAAGCATTTTCCTTGATTCCTGAAGTATTATCCAAGAAAAAAAGGAGAATGAGTCAAACAGGAAAAACTGTAAGTATCAAAGACTTGAACTCACGACCTTCTACATAGTGCGGGCGTACGCTACCACTACACCACCACGATTTACCTACCTTTTTATATTAAGAGAACATATTTGTTTTTGGTCCACAGCGTTATTCCTTCTTTTTGTAACGCTTATTACACGTTTTGTGCCATCGATTCTTAACAAATTTGTCGTATTTAAAATAGTCTTCAAATGCCCGAAAGACCCAATACGTTTTTCGTGTTGACAATAATCAAAGGGATTGCTTTGTAAATCGTCCTAACATAAGGTTTAACAAAGAGAGTATTGCAAGTTTCTGAGTGATTCACTAAGGCTTCGATTAAAATTCACATCTTACCAGCAGCTTCTGCTTTTTCATCGTCACTCAGGTTCCATTTTCTTTAAAAAATGAAGTAAATTTTCTTCATTGCACAGTGGAGCAGACGACGGAAACAGAGTCGTAGTGCGCAGCGCCACTGCCGGTCGCCTGGGATATAGCGGGAGAGCCTATACTTAGCCATAGTTACGTTACGAATGCGCCGTGTTCCGAATTTGACACTTGAAATTGGATTTGAGCCCCCCCCAACACTAAAACTGCGCAAATTTAAATCTTTTTTCATCCGTATAATTTTAATTACCAGGGTTAATTAATAAACTCAACATTTCCCTACACTCTTACTGTTTTATTTTCTTGCGGCAGCCAAGGGGTGGGGGGGGGCCCGGGCCCCCTGGGCCCCCCCACCCCTAAATCCGCCTATGATAATTAATGCTCAACTGAAGAATCTATTTCACTGTTTGCTGCATGAAAGAACAGTGCAAGTCACGAATTTTGTCCCACCGGTTGAAAAATAGCCGAATGTTATTTTAGGCGACTAACAGCAGACAGCAAAAACGACTGCAGGTTTGGCTTGCCTGAGTGAATGGAAGCTATTGAACATTGATTTCTCTTTAAGTAGCCATCTATTGTCATGCCAATGAAACGTTGCATTCAAAATTATTTAAAAAAGTACATGTAGGTCTAGGCATGGGGTGAGGATTTGTTCCTTGTCCGTATTTCCGGCCTAAGAGACAAATGGGTTGAGAACTTGAGAGGCCCGCCAATAACCCTTGGCAGGCCGTTGCCTTTCGGATGCACCACCAGTCGACGACCAGTGTACAACTCAGTGCTGACCGGTCGACAAAAACTTGAGTACGTGCTATCAAATTTTATATTTTTTGTCACACCGTCGATCCACCATGGACACTGTGATGTTGTTCGACATGTCAGGGCATCAGTGCGAGGGCACAATGCACTGCAAGTACGCAATTTACCAACTCTCCGACCAGTTCAGTTGGGGATGGCGTCATTTTCTTGTTTTATGGCCATGGTGTTTTTTGCGCTAAATATATCACTTGAACCGACAGTGCAACGAGTGATAAATATGTGCCTGCACAAGAAGATACCGGTGCTGGGGAGATGATAAATTACGTTGCCTCTACGCTAATCGGGCGATTAGGCGGTGGGCCAGAACTCATAACATTCATTCTTGTGAGTGTTTGGGGGGGGGGGGCAACCTAGTTCTTCCTATGTGACTAGACAATACACCTATAAATTAAATTCCAAAAATATCCCACGTCTACACTTGCGCATATTTTAAAAAGGTGTTTATGTTGCAATAAATATTGTGCACATTCCTAACCAATCAGAGAGCCAGACTGTACTACTGAGCTTAGTAACTTCATTATGGCAGCTACCATGGAGTGTGATGCCGGTATAATTTAAGATTTATAAAACAGCACTAAATTGTGATAACCAGAACTTGAAGAATCTTAGAAAAGCATCCTGACCAAAGCTGATGAACAGTGGGACTTTGTGGATCAGTAGATCAAAAAGAAGAAGAGGTGTCACAAATGTTTGTGCAGAAAACAGCTGCGTTGCCCAACTGGCTTATAACATGTCCTGCTATACTGCTTTAGAAGACTAAGTGTTAGATTAAAAATTGAAAGGACATAGAAACGCATAGCAACGTTTCAAAACATCGGCAGTATTACTAAAGCTGAAGCTGCTGAAAGTGATATTGATGTTATCCAAGATTTCCCTAGAAAATCAATTGCACTTCCAAAATCTGAAACACCAAATTAACCTGAACAAGATTGGAACATTCTGCCTCATGAATACGTCATTTGTGAGCCGGAAAAATATTTTATCGACCACATTTCAAGAAAGACTAAGAAGTATAAACTTTATAGCTTATTACACTGAGATATTTTGTTCAAAAACACATACGTGTTCAGGTATGCGTTTTTGAAAGTACCGGTAAATCAGCTGACTTAATTTCAGTCCTATCAACTAATCTAATTATTAGACGGTCAGCATTTTTAAGCGACAGATCAGATGACATGTAAATTTGTTAGGCTGGTGGTGAATCAATTTCCCTGATATGTCCGTTTGAAAAACGTACATGCCAACTCATTCGTAGTTAAATGTTAAATCAGTGTTAACAGTTCGCGTTTTTTCAGTTGGTCTCGTATCACAAGCAACAACTCAATCCGGAGACCTGAATATGCAAATGAAATTCAAAGATAAAGACCTTGTGGCTTAAGAGCATGTTCGCGAATAGACCAGGCAGAGGGTGATAAATGCTATGTCACAGATTCTCTTTATATTTTGTCTGTGAGATGACACTGGCCCCACTAACTCCAGACCACCTTTATTTTTTTCAAAACGCCCCCTTTTGGTTTCCATGGATACTATTTGATTCCGACAAGTTTTGAGCCTGGCGGCAGTTAAGTTTTAGTAAAATTCCGAGAGTTACGTTACGCAGTGGAAGTAACGTTGAAATATTGAACCTGTGGTATTGATCAGGTGTGACCATCGACTACTTTATTCATGAAAATTTAAAAGATTTCGATAATTTTTGTCTGTTTTTAGAGCCGCATAAGATGAGTACTTTTAGTGATTTTTGAAATTGTCAAAATTGGCTAAATTCGTATCCCGATATCTCAGCTGGCACAGGTTTCAGAACATTTTAGTGCCAACCAGTGTGTTGAGCTATCTTAGATCTACAAAATAAGACAAAAAAATTTTCTGGCGCGAACGGATTTTATGTCATTTGAAGTCAAAAATGACTGGTGGTTACGCCATTTCACCACAATGAGTAATGCCGACAAACGTCAACAAAAAG
>NMRA01000917.1:45203-73227 GCA_002633005.1 Phoronis australis
TCAGCGCCAGAAAATTTTATTGTATTAATCAACAGCAATAAGATAGAAACGTCTTGTGTAAAAGTCTGGTGTTGATCAGTGTTGTGCCAGCTGAGATATACGGGCTCAAAGTGTGGCGAAATTGCAATGCCTTGTTAACCTCTGACCCCTCTATACTTTATGCCTGAAATTTTTAACTTAGCGGCAGAGTTAATGAGTATTGTTTAATATATTTGTAAAGCCGAAGACCTGCTTTATTTAAAAATTACAAACAAATAATGATCTCGTGCGCCGATATTTTTTATTGTGCAGTGCAAATAAGGCATTTTCGGCGAGTTCATTGCATGGCATAACAAGGTAAAATGAGATTGGACTTTACTGTTTTGTTTATCATCCCAAAGGTAACTAAAATGCATAGTATGGTTCAAATCGGTGACATTGAGTTTATCACCCCTATGGGCATTTTTGCCTGCTGTGAGCCGTACTTCACTCTTAAGAAGCCAAGTACCACTGGCCATCACGCTATTAAAACAGAAAGACAAAGATTGTGAAGAGTGAAGAATCCAAAGTTTTCAGAGATGTTTTTCTACAGTTTTGTTTGGAGTTCATTTAATCAAAGGTTCTAACACATGGAGATGTCATTTGCCTTTCAGAGCTAAAGCAAGACTTTTAAGCTGTTCTTCAGAAAGCTTGTGTGCATAAAGTTATTTGGACAGGCAATCTTAAGACACGAATGTTGACGCTTCTCACTGTTGCTGTTTGTGCCAATCTGGGAGAGATAAAAGTAAATTGAAGCTAGTGTTCAATAATTCATTTCTCACACACTAATTAACACAGCCCATTATAACATGTTTGGAATTTGCCCAAATCCTGCCTTCCTCCAAACAAAGACTCAGTGTTTGACCCTTCATTGCACGCGGGTCAATCACCAGTGTGCAGTAGTGTACCCTCTCTTATCGCCCACGGTTGGCTCCTTGGTTGCTGAGGTTTGCAGTTAAAATGGATGGCAATGCCTACAGTACCATTGACAGTACTAAACGAGGTACGCAGCCAGTGCAAAAAGATCTTGTGCAGGAAACTGAATTTGTGCTGCAATGCTGGGTCAAACTGTGTAGAAATGTGAAGTTGTGACAACTGTAGTAACATCAGCAACACTGACTGCATAACACTGGATAGTTCTTTGACAAGTCAACTGTACATCATGTAAATAGACCGCCAACTTCTTGGACCCCATTATTTCGTTTTATTTTTGTATTAAAAAGCGTGAGCTGTGAATTTTATGTGTTGATTTTTTCATAGACATTACACAATTTGATCATTGTCATGTATTTGTTTCATAATGCTTGCTAAACGCTGTCAGAATTACCTATTATTTTTATAGTCTGTGTGCACATTCACAGAGATCATTCAACTATATTATTTTTGTATAACATATTTCTGGTGTATTATGCAAACAAGCTACATTTTACACCATTATATGTGGGAGCTTTTATATTTTAAAAACACTCTGGTAAATGAATTTAAAAACACCACAATAAAATTAACCCCCTAAAGTACTCTCAAAAATAATTTTCTAGAAGCCCTACCAATCCTGGCCCACGGCCTAGATAGTTTATCGATTTGTCAAGTAATAATTTTTGATGGTCCGATGCGTTATCAGGGGGGGAGGGAGTAAACCCTTTATTTCCTTACAAAGGATTACAGAGTGATCGAACTGATGAAGGCCAATGCAATCGCCTCCGCGCACCACATTAGGTACACCTTCGGCATTGCAGTTAAGTTTATGGAGGAACCTCGAACAAAGATCAAATTTGGCAAAACTTAGAAATCATATCTCAGAAATGGCTGATCGGACTTATGCATATGGCACTTCCATTGATGTTTTCTGCACTGTTCTCCAGGCATATGTTAGGAATTGTTTTTAAAATTGCTCACTTTTAAATGAGGGACTATAAAAATGACATTTATGAAAAAATTAACAGTTGCATCAAACGAAAACGAAGAGATAATTTAGAAAACTGGAACATAGTTTATGAGATTGCATCTTGAACATTCATGTCACATGAAATGTGATCACGTTAGTGATGTCATTAGTTTGCACCTTTGTTTTTTGCCATTTTTATTAAACACGCAGCCACGTTAACGTGACCTATTTCACAGCAGACTGGTATAAAACCAAATGTCAATTTTTACAGGTTTTTCAGTTTCTGAAAATATAAACTTTTACTCAGTTAAAATCTACATTTTTGAGGATATTTGGCTTAAAATACACCGACAAGTCGATAAGTCTGTACTTAGAACTTATCTAGCGAAATTTAACCCTCACATAGAGATTAGGCTTGATGATATGAAAGTTCAAATGAAATTGACTTCCAAAACATTGGGTAGTTTCTAAATACAAATTTGCTGATTGTAGGTCTAAAGTCAACTCACTGACTCGACATGGCGCTCTGCAGTTCGCTAGTGCGACCTCAAATATTATTTGGCGACACAGAATCCCAACTAAACTAGACGACAGACAAACAAGAATTCACAGGCAAGAATTTGCTTCGACATGTGTGACCTTGAAACTTAAGAAAATTACATAAGTACAACATCTTTGGTTCTGGTTAATTCTATTCATTTTGTGAAATCAATGCATGTGCAAAAACTTGAAATGCCGTATGTGGAATTTCAATGCTTCGGCGACGTCATTTTCCTCGGATAGTCTCCACGTCGCATTTGACGAGTTGTCGCCATATTTAACCAGTGGCTTATTCATGGTGACTGCTTTCCCTTTTCATTCCAAACATTTCTAGTAAAGTATTACAATATATACATGTATAATCTTGACCCAGATTATCACCTGCTTATCTTGTATCCAAGATGAGGGAGCACAGTTCAATGATTGTTACTGTAGGATTAGAAAACGGGCAATTGCCGAACAAATAAAGAAGTTCATGTTAACTCAACGTTTCGTCTTATTCAACAAGACATTATCAGGATATGAACAGTAGGACAACAATTGTCGATATTTTTCAAGTCACATCCAGGCGGTGAAATGAGAGTGAGAGATACAGGGAAAGTAAGCGGGTCATTACCATAGTTGCAGGGACATTGAGATCTGCATGTTATTAAGAGAATCAGTAGCACGCTGATCCTGAATGGCCAATGACTCCTTGATATACAGTAATTCCTTAGCATGTTCTTTACAAATAATACTAACTGAATTGGCTTGATGGTTGTTGCTAATACATGTACAATGACAACTAATGCTACTTTTGTCGGATGTGTTCTGTTCTTTCAGACTGTCACATAGGCGTCTTTGGGTGGGTCCAATATAGAATATCTTACTGTTGTCACATTCAACCTTATACACAACATTGCTTCTATTTAATAATGAGATGGGTGATTTCAGTTTACAAAGCATATTGGAGAGTTTGCGAAGAGGTGTGAAAACAACTATTAGCCGTTCAACCGTTGAGATTCCAAATTCATCAAAAACACAAATCATTCGTGCACAGCAAGACATTTGACCCAAACAACCAAAAATGTGAAGAAATACAATACGATTGTCCGCCATCAAAAGGGTGGACTTTAGACGAACGTGAAGAACGCTTGTCTATCTGTGCATTACACCAAAGGACTATTTCCGATGGTTATTTATAAAATAATGTTTCCCATAGTATCACAAGAATAGCATCTCTCTTGAAAATGGTTACTATGAGTTCGTAAGGAATTCCCAAATATGGGAAACACAGCTGTCTAGACTACTACATGTGATGGCCGTGTACATGTCAAAAGGAGGTACTTAAAGAACTCTCGCACTCATAAACAAAGATTTCAACATATTTTATGACAGTGAAGTTCAAGTTTATCTCGCACCTCTAAAATGAGCAAAAATACACCTTAATACGATTGGCTATCTCCCATATTCCCTAGTTACCCGTCAAAATTCTGCGAGCATCCATGCGAAAATGCATTAAAACATTCCGTTTTGAAAAACAAATTCGCTGGTCTCTGATTTACTTGTTTATGTATCTTCGAAAATCGATAGATTCATAGATAATTTTTGACAATTAGAATCTAATATTGTAAGAATTGATGATGTTTCCGTGAATATAACTGCAGCCTGAAGTTGGAAAAACTCTATAATCCAATCCCCAAATAGTAAAGTACTACACTTTGACGATTCTGCATATCTAAAATAACTCTTAAAAACATTGCTGAAATTTGGACTCACAAACCGAAGATCCAAAAAACGTAAATCCTTAAATAAATATAATTAAACTCATTGCTTGGAAAGGTTGTCTTTGCACTTCCTTGGTGTTTTTAGTTTCTAGTAGCATTGAGCAATGAATTTCAGTTTTTCAAAACTGAATTCTTTACTTGACGTGACTCCGTGCTCGACATGACTGACGAACCCACGTTAAAAATAAGATGTAACCATGCAGTAGGCCCGCGCAAAATCTCAGTGATTCACGGGAACTGAATTTTAGCTCCAGACGTTGAAGTGTGTACATTTTTGGGACACACTCTGTATCATTTTCCCCAGCCATGAGAAACTGGACTACCGGTCGTGTTTAAACGAGGGATTTTGAAACAGCCCCAAAGACACTATTCGAGGGACTTCGGCACCTGACCTTTTTGAAATAATCTCCTTCAAAGAATGACCATAATAAAATAAAATTTTCCGAAACTGGAACTCAATAAAACGAATCTTGACCTTAGAGTGTGTACAGACGACCGGTACGAGCTGTCTGTCCCAAGTGAATCACAGCTGACTTGACCAGCAACAAGCTTTAGTTCTACGTGAATTTCGTATTTTCACACTTTTAGATCTCAGCTATAGTTACTTGAGACAGCTCCTCGCTACTGGTCAGTGTTCTGGTTTTAGGCCCATTCTCACTCTCCGTGCTGGTTCACGGTTACGCAGCTCTTGATGGCGGCATCCGCGGGATTGTCCCAGGGGCGGAACCAGGATTTTGAGTTGGCGGGGGGCAGGGCAGAGTACTAGCCAGGGTTTTCCCGTCAGAAGTAAGCACCCCCGAACTGACAAATGGAAGCTGAGAGAATTTTAGAGGGGTCATGGCCCTTTTCGCCACCCGAAATTCCGTCACTGTGCTCCCCCACCTAGGGTGGACGTGGGAGATTCGGTACAAACTGAAATATGGTGGCATCGAGAGCACAGGGTGAGGGAGGGGACTGGAGGGGGTGGCGTTGGTGGTGTAATTGCATCGAGTTGAAATTGAGGCGGGAGTTTGATTGTCATTCGTGCCATATGATTTGAGACATCTGCAAGTTTTGACGGTTCTGCCCCGACCGTGTCTATGTTACTGTTCTTGATGTTGCGAATGTCAAGCGTGCCTGTAAGAATCAGTAAAACTAATAAACCAGTAAAACTTGGCGTGTCTCTGCGAGCAAGACAAGTATGTTACAAGGCGTGGCAACCACTTCAATGATCGCTAGGAAGATCACACCACTGACTTTTAAGTGAGTTCTATGATATGGTAAAAATTATTACCATTTACTATCTTGAAAACTGCGAATGATGGTGTACGACAAATATGGGACTTTTCATATATTGGCGCTCTCTAAAGTAATGAGAGCACGAAACAGACTTCACATTGATCATAACCCAGGTTTGGTTAACAGAAATTCAATCTCCACAATAGTGGTTCATTGATTTAAAAGCAAAGGAATGAATTCCACTGTCAGACTTTCCCATTGTTTGACTAGTTCAAGCCTAACTTCAACTGAATTTTGTCATTTTAGATGTATTGAGCTAACCAGATAGTCCAAGCAAAGCCTTAGTGAAATAAGACAACGCGAGTTCAATCACGCAAGTGTAAGCCAGTCGAATGATAAGTGAAGCTACCTTTTCATGCCATGTTGCGTCACCGCGAGATACCAGCACAAACAACGAAAGGCCGATATCAGCTGTATTGAATAGAGGTCTGAATGGAATTTCATTGCGTGCGGGTGTTATTCGCAACTGTTTGAATTAAAAGGGTGATTCTCGCGGTGACGTACACAAAAGCAAGCCAATACGCCTTAAAGGAGAATGCCATCCGATTTAATTAGTCTTTTTTGCCGTCTTAATCGGTCCATATCCACATCGCCTCGCATACGGTCGACCTTACCTTGCCAAGAGGTGTCGCGTTAACCTGTGAGGTAGGTGAGAAACGACGCTAGCGACGTCAGTGGTTCATATGCAGAGAGAATACCGCTATGTTGCGGTGCATCGTTCCCGCTTGTTCGAACTAAGCAGCTGCGAGAAAAGCGTTTTTTTTACTTGCTCGAGAGTCCTAAATGCTTAGGAAGTGGCTCATGGTAGTGAAGAATGAAATGTACGCTGTAAATAGCAAGTGCATGTATGAGGCCGTGAAACATCTCCTTGTCTGTGGCCTGCAGACATCGCAAATAACTCCATACGTTCCGTTGTCTGAGATTGTTCACGGCGCCTCTCTAGTATTTCTTCATCACCGTATTCCTGTTCGATTGATAGCCTGTAAAACTTTACGATCCACCTGCGAAGTTGTGACTGATGAGCTCTAGCTCGTACTAAGTCGGGATTGCGAGTTGCCATGTTGGCGTTTATTACTGAGCGTTCTGTTTCAAAATGTATTATTCTCACCCTAACCAATACTTACATAAAACTGAAACGAAGTCTGTCTCATTAGATGCAATTTGTAATGCCTTTGGTGTGTTCGTGAGTGCAAAGGATTTGAAAAGCCAACAATGAATAAAACACTGCGTTACCCGGCTTTAGGTGCAATGAAACTAATTGACGGGACACCTAGGCCGTGTGAGCTGGCATGCTATTTTAGTGTTTGCTGGCAGAAACTGTTGTGAAACAACTCGATTTCCATCAACACCGGCCAGGTGTTAGGGGAATCTTTATTTACGTTTACATTACTCAAATAATGATTGTCAATGTACAATTTCTGCCCTGACGGTGTTGTTGTCAAAGCGGAACCTCAGAATTCGCGGTCCCCGACGAGTAAGTAGATTTGCAGTTTCGTGGCTAATTCTCCAACATAATCACGTGCACATTACTTTGGCTCACTAGTACAGTATTTTCTTGGCTGGAAGTTTAGTTTCCACTGAACTTTGGCTTGTTTCTGTTCGTGATGTCTGATCAGTTTCCGAGCCACTGGCAGGGATAACGAGTCAATCCGGCCGGCCGCGACGGGTTATTGGCCTGCCGAACTTTGTATGCTACGGTGTGTCCAAATACCAATAAATCCATAAGAGCGAAATAAAACAACACGTTTTTATACGAACTCGGTGTATTTTTAAGGGTTTTACATCGAAGTTTGATGATTTATTGGTGTTAAACGATGACTTCAAGCGATAAGCTGACACAAGTAACACGTGTTGTGAACTGCTGAAGAGACTGCGTGTGAAACCGATGACGTCATTGGATAATTTCAACACCTCCGTCTGCCGTCAGGTGTCAGGTAACGCAACCGTACATGTACGTGTCGTTATGGAGTAGAACTACTCGATCTGAATTGATACAAATTAGGTTGTTTTTTGGGTGGCATGCTCCTTTAACAGTTCGTTACATATGACACTTTATGGCACTAGTGGACTCGGAGTGATGATCTTATCATGCTATAGTAACCCAATTTACAGGTGTTACCGTTTAAGATAGGCTTTAAAGTTCACTAATTTATGTTAGCTTTTTAACATCGCCTTCGAACGAAATTCTCCCGCTTAATCAACGGCAGCTACTGTGGCTTTGTCGCGAAACATCCTCATACTAGGACCTACATGTAGCGGGACGTCCTTGTTCATCAATTTCGTAAGGCAATTGTACATCCCTCCGCTCAGCATTTGGAATTTCGCAGCATCATAATATCAGGAAACGTGTTGAAACGCTGCTTATCTCAATAGGTTGAAATATCTCGTCTATATTATATTGGATGTGTTGGTGCCGCAGAACGGACTTCCACCACAGACCAGACCACCGTACAGGCTATGGCGTGTTACTGAATATCAATATGGCGGGACCTTATCGAAAATCAGCTTTTCAAGCAGTATACGTTTATGTTGCTTGTTCTCACTCCATACGTTGTTGCACCAGTCGAAATACGAATCTGACTGATAAATACGATTTCGTATTACAGCGACGCACCTATGGGTATTTTCATTTTGAATGATTATTATCTTAGTACATAAGAAACAGGGTTCGTTAAGCCCACCTTGGCTCTCATTAGTGCATAACCAGAAATCAAAAAAAATAACTTTAGCGCGAATATACATCTAGCTCCGCCGGCGATTTGACTTACCCCAGGACTACTGCAAATTTTGCTATCACTTTTGTTAGTGATTATACACTGCACCTAACATGTACCTGGACAAATTAAGTTAACAACAATGTCATCACATCACAGCGTACTATGTGTTTCGCGTCAGTTCGCGCTCCTTAAAGACCCTACATAACGGCCAAATGACTTTTGAACATGTTAAATATATGTATCAGTGATCGACACAAACATATCATCCCTCCCTTTACTCCTGGCATTAGCTAATTACGCCAATTACTATCGTACGACCCCATCATGAACCCCATTTAGCGCCGAAAAAAAACTTTAGGTGGCGCTCGTTCTAATCGACGCAAATGACGTCATCGTTGGTACCCAAGACGTATCGAACAGTCCGTTGCCTCAGGAAGCTTACCTTACGGTGTCAGGTGCATATTTCACAGATTTTCAAAATTACAACTGTTAGAGACAACCAAGCTCAAATACTATGCGACACTTATCTCGACACTTCCACGCGCATGTAATATCCTACAACTCACTGTCCCTTGATCAGTAGTTTAGCGTCGCCGAAGACAGTAGCGCATTCTCGGTGGGGACCACTTACTCACTCTAACATCAAATGCTTATTCACAAAGACGTCGGGGTTTAACGAACAGATTTAACGAACAGGGTCCCTGCGTGCATTGGGGGACAGGTTTGCAATGAATGGAGATTTGTCGGACCCACGGCGACATCCTGGCGGAATGCGTGTACCGGAGAATTAATTTGTTTGTAGTCGCTCCGTGATAATTACGGGATTATGTCGGAGAGTAAGTCGGCGTTACACATCTTAACGAAGCGAAAGGCTCACTCGCAGCATGATGAAAAAGAATGACCCGAGACTTTTCGCACTTGGGTTAGAAAAGTATAATACCTTGCAATGGACGGACGTTCAATGAAAAGTACTGTGAAACGGAAGATTAAGAAAATGTAGAAACAAAGTTTGGATGTATTAGCGCCGTGTATGTTCAAGCCAGAGGAATCCGAGTAAAGTGAAACAGAAGGGTAAACTTACCGGCCAACTGTCACGGAACTCGCTACGGACCGTCATTTGAAGACAAAGGCATTTTACTCAAGGCATACGAAACTTAACCCGTAACCGACGCAGCTATGGCTGCACGCCGATTAGTGAGACCTGCAGGAAAATCTAAGCGATTGAGGTGGAAGCAAAATATTGAGCAAAAAGGACAAAGTTAGCGCTGCGAATAGATTGTCATATTTAAACTATTGTTCGATTTGAAAGACCAATTGCACAAGGCATTTTATACTTGAAGTCGGGGAAATACGCCGTTCCCGTCGTAGCTCAACCCATCGACATGCTGACTGCACACTTTTTTCAGTGCGTGCCTCCAAAGTGTACCCAAAGCCGTACTGCCTGACGTTCACGTGCGAGGTTTGTAAGTACACCCTTCCCGATGTTAATTTCAAAGAATGTGCCATATGACTCAAGTTGAATCAGCGCTATCTTATGGTCACATGCATTCGAGTATATGCAACACCCAAGCACTTAATCGAGCCAAGCCAGTGCAACATTTTATTTAGAACGGCCGCCGTACTCTTTTGATGTGCGACTTGGGAGGTGTGCACCTCTACGTTCCCACCGCTGGAGTACGTGATACATTGGCTGCAACATGTGAGTGACAGATGACTCATATATATGTCGCGCGTGCTGTCCCAGAAAAGAGGGCTTTGTTGTCGACTTACTTTTTACTCTAATGCAAGACAAGTTGTGACCGTCGTTTGGCAAGTAACAGCCAAGGGTTGTCATCTTTACGTTTGTTTTTATGATAAAAACGGGACGTAGGCTACATTCACCCACACCGTTAATTGACGACATTTCTGAGCCACGATCGTATAAAATTTTACCGACCATGTCGCGGTGATATATTGCCGAGGATATTGTTAGTGGATAATCAAGACATCTTACGTGAAAAATAAGTATTTTTCCACCACAGAGTTCGGTAAGTTTGCCGTTGTCAGATTCAATACGAAACGTAGCTGTTGTAGGACCTTTTACGTGGGTGCAAATACTTCGAAAATTGGTTCGTCCTGGGTCGTGAGTGAATCGATAGCAGTCCCTATCCGAGATCTACGCCGCTGTTCGGTTCGAAGGGTGCTTTGCCTGACACCATTGTTTTGCTTAGTAATATTGCATTATCAGTCGACATTGATGCCTAACGTCGGCGATGTTTCTAATTGGTGACGTTCCTTGAGCAAACTACTTTGTTTTTTACTGTCCCAGCAGCCGGTCAGGTGCTCACTACTACAGGTTGTGGTTAGCGCGGTAATGTGTTGCTCGCTTCTCAACGATGATGTCAATAGGCCAGTCTACTGTGATTCGTCGAGAGAATAAAAGGGGTTTCTGATGGGGGCACATAATATGGGGGGCACAAAATGCGTAGTAATTAGTCAGTGGTTGTGTGAAATAAAACAAAACAAAGATATGTTGCACATAAGTACATGTATTTAACATATCTAAAAGGCAGTTGGCTCATTTTGTAGGGACTTTAAGTCTCGCTCTACATACACCTTCGCCCGGTGGCATGAAATAGTCCAAATAACGACTCAACGACATACATGTATGTTACTCAACTTTTCAGCGAATTTGTTTTATCACTAAATAATGCTATGTCTTTCCATAACTTTATCTTTTTGCATTATTTTCATTTATGAATTTCTATAATAAACAGTTATCTGAAAACGAGCCCCTAACCTCAGTCAAAACCAACTGTAACCTAGCTCTTAAATTAGATTCATTGCATGGAAAGGTCCTTTTATATTTGTAAATATATTAAGAATTAAAAATTATGCTGTTTGACGTAGCAATGGAAATAAAAGTAGTTTAAGAAATGACAATCTGTGTTTGCACAAAGTCCACAAAAGCTCTTTCAAATTTAAAAAATTGGATTCGCTTATGGAGTTATTTCATGCAAAGGTGCAATTTTCAATGTCTTGTCGACATGGATTTACACACGGTTGCATGTCTTGACATAACGCAATTTTCAGTATCTTAAAGGAGAATGCCACCTGATTTATTTCGTTTTTTGCCGTCTTAATCGGTCTATATCCGCATCACCTTGTATACGGTAGATCTCACCTAGCCGGAAGGTGTAACGTTATCATGCGAGGAAGGTGAGTACACGTCGCAGGGACGTCAGAGGTTCTTCAGTTGAGTGTGTGCCGGTGTGGTGGGGCGTATCGTTCCCGGTTGTGGCGAACCATGAAGCTGCGAGAAAAGCAGATATTTCGTTTTTTCAATTTTCTTGAGAACCCGAAATGCTTCGGAAGTGGTTCGCGGTAGTAGAGAATGAAAAACACCCCGTTCGTACCAAGTATGAGGTCGTGAAATATCTGCATGTTGGTGGCCGGCACTGTTCTGTTTCAAATTTAGCTATTCTCACCCTAACCAATGTTAAAAATGACTGAAGCAAAGTGTCCCGAAAGACTGTCTCAGTGGATAAAATTGGTAATTCCTTTGGAGTGTTCGTGAGTACAAATATTTTGAGATGCTAACAATAAATAAATCATTCTGCGTTACCGGCTTCAGGTGCGATTCACTAATTGACCGGTCACCAGACGCAGTGTGAGCGCACTATAATTCAATGATTGTTGACAGAATGCTATTGTGAAACAATAACTCGATTTATTATGCTATGGTCAGATGTTAAGGAATCCTATTTTATTACCGAGCAGATCCAAACTTCCAACGACTGACCTCGGTAAGTTTGCCTTCCGATCTTTGTAAGCTACAGTACTTTCAAAATTTCTATAAATCCGTAACAGTGAAATAAAACAACTCGTTTGTTTAAAAACTTAATGTACATGTACTTGTAAAGGTTTTGCATCGAATTTTGATGATTGATTAGTGTAAAGCCATGGAGTCTAGCGATAAGCTGACACCAGTAAACGTGTTTTGAACTGCTGAACAAGCTGTGTTAGAACCTATGACGTCATGGGTTCATTTCAGCACCTCCGTTTGCCGTCTTGTGCCAGAAAAAAGAACTGAGCTTGCTGTTATCGGGTGGAACTACTTGATCTAAATTGATACAAAATACATTTTAGTGTGGCATTCTTCCTTCAGTATGTTTTTTTCTGCGCTCCCTCGTATCAGTCTGCAGCATTTTCAGGAATGGATGGCTAAATAATATTAATAATAGGTAGTTCGACAAATATATTTTATTATTTTCTTCCAATGACTACTATCAGGGTGCGCTCGATTGTTTCAATTACGCTCTGTTTTTACAATTAAGGATCTGACTTAAGATTTGCCTCATCTTTTCAATTCTGAAACTTTCACTTCCGGTAACTTAGTCAAAACTGAGACAAATTTTAAGTAAAAATTTAAGTCAAACTTAAAAACTCTTTCTTGAAAAGGACTTGGGACAAATTTAAGTTTTACCTTAAAATTGAATTAAATTTAAGATAAGTCTTAGGTCAGTCAGTTTTCTTGGAAGGTACCCCAGTGCCCGGTTATATGAAACAGTCCCAAATAGGGACTCAACCAAGTTACCCAAATCTACCGAGTATTTGTGGGTTGTGAAAACACTGATTATCCTTTCTTGTGCTGTTTGAGTCTCATCACTCACTGGGTCAATTTTTGGCCTTGATGATACAAATCGAGCGTAAACTCTGTTTTGATTGAAATAAGGTCTCCGATTTTAGTTATATTATTTAGATAATGTCCTTAGTCAAAGAGGAGCTCGTAACAAAGGTAAAATGATAGAAAAAACGTTACACGTGTGAGTTATGAACGAGACAAATGTGCAAAACATTTAGAGAACTTAATTGAGTCCCTAATAGGGACTGTTTAATGGAACCGGCCACAGGAGCCTGTATTGAGCTTAATCAAACTTTTAAAAACTCGCAACTTCGAGAAGCTCGCTTTTTCAGTTTCCGACCAACTCTTTCAAAACCAAACTTAATTCCCTACATTTCTGAAACTCAAATAAATATAATTTATTTTGATCATTACCTCCTTTAAAAGAAAATAAATCCCGGAAAAAGTCATTTTTTACCACAATCTCCTACTTTCAAAAAAGATAATGCCAGACGTCGTTTTCAAAACAGTACAGTGTAGGTTTATCAGTGACATCTTTTGACAGACTGTGAGAACGCCAACAAAAATTAATCAGAATGTTAGTAAAATAATCAGAACTACTTTCGAATTGAAACCACTTACATGTATGTATATTTGCTGGGAACTTTATGTACATTTTGTGAAAAAATGATAATCCGGGTAAAGAATTGGCGAATACAGAAATTGGCTGACAGGTGGTAAAGATCTAGTTCATGAGTTAAAAATAATGTTTCGAGGACAGATAAAATTAAACATTATGTAGAAACAGGTACAATGCGTTCAAATTTGAAAAAAATATACATTACAAACTAGCTTTAGAAAAAGAAAAACAGGGAACTGTTAAAGGTTGTGGCTCATTTGCTCAGTGTATTGAAAGGCCAGCGCCCTTTCTGGTGCTAAAACAAAGTCATTGAGATTTCTTTGGATATTCCAGTGTGGGTGTTGTCAATATTCTCTATAAGTACATATAATACTAGGTCATATAATACTAGGTTATCGATCCTCGTGCTTGTGGCATGGAATATTCCAACCCCTACTGTACGGACCTACCAAATCCAAGGAGACAATCTATTAACCTGATTGATGAAGGAATCACCAAAGCGAATACCGAGGAAAGAAATCCACTTACGAAAATGGGGGGAACATGTGTACGACTTACAACCCTTTATCAGTCTATAATTTTTACAACTTTCGGCTACCACTTCTTAGCAAAATATCATGGAGATATTTTGAAAATATTTGTATTGAATAAAGCAACAGTCACTTAAATTTTGGAAAATTCATTTTAATGGATGTCATACAACGATTCTCTTAATGATGCAATATAATCGGCAAACTTCAATTGGTTAAAGCTATCGTAAGCGGCATATCAGCTTGCTGCAAGCGGTAGGTGTCTACAGAGTGAAACACAGTGCCAAGTTTTTTTCTTTAGAACGATATCTACTTTTTCACAATAAAGCAAAAGGGATCAGCATTTCTATTATACAGCTCAGACCCATACTGGGATAGTCTCAGGTTTCTGACTTGGCAATAATTTTGCTGGCAAAACCTAACCCACCAAATTTTTAATTTGCCTAATTGACCGATGTACAAGACTTGACGCTATGTCTTATTTGTTTGAGAACACCGACACCGGGACATTGTTAATGGTTTCCATTCATTTTCCAACACCCACGAGAAATGCTGTTTTATCTAGAAAGATTATTGTCACGTCGGTGTAACAATAAGAGACTATACGTGTATTGTAAAAAATCAGTTCTTCGAAACTGTAGGATAAATTTCATGTTCATATTTTGATGACATCAGAATACATAACTGAAAAAGGAGTAGCATTTTAAAATTTATATGACCTTTGGACCAAATGACCTCTTAAGGTGCATTATGGAATATGCTCATTGGTTAATTTATATGCTACTAAATATCATACCTTAAATATAAAGAAAATACCTGCCCTCATTTTGCAGTTATTAAGTGTCAAAGTTGGTTGGAAGAAGAATAAGAATAAGAATGGGAATTAGACTCTACGCTTACGCGCTCAAGGTAATAAAGAATTGGGTCACATGAGGCACTACGTCTAATTAATATTCCCATGTATTCTCACAACCCATTAACTCTCATCATCTCTGTTCCCAGGTCACTCTTTTTTGTAGTTTTGAATGGATAATTATAAGAAAACGTTCGTGCTATTTGTCTCTATACATGTACGTGTATCTGATTATAGGCTGCTCTTAGAACACTGTATGTGCTCGAAAGCTAGTGTCTTTAAGATATCTTTTTCGACTGATTTTGGAGTGTTTTACCAGCTTTTACATCTTTTCTTAGGCGGGATCCCCTAGACCCATCCCTGGTCTCAAGACGTGCCAGTTTTAAAAGACAACTTCCATATTTGAACCTACTGACAGTTTCATTTTGTAACTCATTGCAAAACCGGGCCACGCCGTCGTGGGTCAGATCATCCACGTTGGTCACCGTTTAGAGTCTTTGCAATCCCGCTGCTGATCCGAGTTAACCCTTGTTTACGAAACGCATAGCAACTGGAAATGTGAGAGGGCAAGGAGTTTCCTGTTAACACATTCCATGAATCTTATTTTGGATACCCATTTCTTGCAATACAGTACGAAGATTTTCTGTTTCACGTACTTTGACGGACGCAGTGCCATATTCATCTAATTGTGACAATGTTCATGTTTGTGTTACTATTGATTTTGTTGTCCCTTATCACCATGTTTATGGCTTCGACCACGATAAATGTGGCGGCCAAATGATTGCACCAGGATGGGTCAATTGTGTTGACTGAACCTCAAGTGCTTCGTTCACACTCTCTCCTTAAACTAAAACACCACACACATTACATCACCTACTGAGCCTTTTCTGCTGGGAGATCATCTGGGCATTATGCATATCAACTCTAAAAAGTAAACCTATAGTCTGACAGGTGAGTACATGTACGATTTCAAGCTTCTTGAAGCTTAAATGATGATAGACGTGGGTTCACTGGTGGGTAATGGATCTAAGTGGTTCCCTGCGTGGCAGGGGAATATCTCGTTGATTTGTTTCCAAAGCGAAAATTAAAATGGGCTCCAGCGCAAATCATTTATTTCAAACAAGCCTGGGTACGAACTAAACAACATGGTGGCCTGGTCCCCGAAGCCTCTGAAGCCCTGTCCATCACTGCAGCTGTACCTTTACCGTACATGTAGTTGCAGTGGTTTCGAAAACTAACGAAAATATGTGTAATAGAATCAAGGCGACTAAACAATTAAAACAAAACTGAGGTCGTGCGCTCCTCAAAACTATTTCTGGAAAATAATTAAATCCCACTCGTGTAAACGTGCACAGTCTATGAAAACATACAAGTATATATAGCTGCTAGCTGCTTCGATAATTTCTATAAACTATTTCTAGATTGTGATACACTCATAATTATTTGCTTAAACCTTCACTTAGGGATTGTGAAGCGGGAGACTAAGAACACATTTCTACCTTAAGTCTTAAGTCACTTTCACGAAACGAAGTCAAAAATGACAAACAGACTTGGAATCTCAACAACCTAGTAATTACCAAAGTCTTAGCGGTCCCAATTTACCTGAAATCAACAGTTTTTCAAAATGTCACCTTCGTATTGTTTAGGAATTTGGTAGAACCTTGATTTTTGTTTTCAGTTATTCCTGGAAAATCATTTTGCTAATGATTCATCGGAGAAAAAAATCAGCGGCTAACCACCACTTGTACTGTTATGTTGTTATTTTGCAAACAATTTCGATATATGTACATGTACACGCCATCTGTCCGTGAAAATTTCAACAACTCTATGACAGATATTCAGTTATGTTGTTCTTTTGCAAACCTTTGCTATACTCTACACACGATCTCTTCATAAAATCTACATGCATTAAGGATAGGGTGCGCAATGGCAAAGAACTTCAGTAAAATATACTCGTGTTGTTTAGCAAAAAAATATTCAACATAGAATACATTTTGTAAGACGGGAACCATTGAAGCATTGTACAAATTCGTTCAAGCTACTCAGTGTTCTTGTTTAATGCAGAATTCACGAATTCGGCACCATGGCAATAGCGTCATTGTCACCCGTGGACTATGTTATATGTGCTGTCATGCTGGCGGCGTCGGCCTCAATTGGTGTTTACTACGCCTGCACAGGCGGGAGGCAGCGGACGACAGAGGAGGTGTTTATGGGGAACAGACAGATGAAGGCATGTTGAAACTTAGAGTTCTCTGGTTTAAAAGTCAAAGGGTCTTTTTGCTGACGCTCTCTTGTATGTAATAATCCGAAGATTATTCATTAAACTGAGTAATGGTCTACCAGGCAAACCGGAATATAAAAATACCTGGCCAATACATAGTGATGAAAAACCTACATGTACACTCTTCTTGATATCAACTTCCAAAACTTTTGGTCGAGATGGCAGGATGCCCTTCTATGGACCGTGTAGGTGAGAGGGTGAAAGACCAACTGGACATTACGTCACCTTTCCAACAGGCTGGCAGGAAGAACCTTAGGTTTTGGATATCTTTTAAGTAAAGATGACCTTTCTGGCTTACAAATGGCCGTCGGTGCACAGCACATGGAAATTAACGTAATGCCCTTCATTTCCACCAGATACGGTGAGAGTTCCGTAGACCGTCCAGTTTCTTGCCAAGATTTCACAAAACCTCTCCAAATCACGCAAGTGAAAGGCAAGTGTATTACGTTTAAGATCGTTAGATTACAAGCCACAGAGATTATTGGTATGAGAGGTTGGAATATTAAGTTTAAAGTGCTCGTTAAGTGGAAATTCAATCCACTGTCTTGGTGTCCAAAAATGCAGCCTTGTTGCCTTAATTGACACAATTGTTCCACCAATGTTTCAGGTAGTTCCAGTCCTCCTTTCTCAGGTTGCAACCATCTGTAGTGCTATTACTATACTAGGCACACCGGCAGAGGTCTTGTTGAACGGTACTGGATATGGCGCCTTCTCCTTCGGAATTTGTCTTGCCGGCGTGCTCAGCGCATTTATGATCGTACCACTGTTCTACAAACTACAACGCACAAGCATACTTGAGGCGAGTTGCTCTTTTAGGAGCTCTTGGGTTTGACAATAATTCACACATCAAATAGGCCTACTAGATGTACTGAAGTTTTCCTGATTTTTTATGCTATTACATGTCTGTTTTCCTATGGTCCGTTACATGACGAAAGCATACACTGTAAGAGATCTGCGTTGTGTTGTGTTACCATGAGTCAGAAAACACCTGACGACGTCTTTACCAGTTGTACGTGTAAGTTAGGATACGACTGATCCGTCATGGGAAATAACCAAAATGTGAGCGCTCGTCAGAAATTTGATCAGCCTTTTAACTCCACCTCGAAATCAGACGCCATATCTGCCTTCTCGCAACGACAGGACTGCTTTCCAAAGACATCATTTGTGGTTAAGGGCTGTTTGTTCATGGTAATCCCATGTGCTTGGCCAGAATAATTTTACGCTAAGTTGGCGGACATGACGTCTTTTATGAACATTCGTTTTGAGCGGTTGAAATTCCCTCTCAACAATTCTGTGAACGCAGTAAGTAGATCTTGTTGTTGGGCGTACAGATAAACTGAAAATGAAAATAGGAGTCGCTGGTTCAAGTTGTTGCTGTTTTTAGGCGATTTCTAGTCGATCCAAACCACTGTTATCGGCTCTGGAAACTCGCAATATACGCGATCATGTACTTCTGTGTCATGCTGTCCCAGTCTCTACTGAAACAAGAAACCAGTCGCACTAGCAATTGCTTTCACTGTAATCTTTAAGGAGGTGCATCTCTTTCTTAAACTTCTCATTTATTTTCAGTACTTCGAAATGAGATTTTCGAAAGGCATCAGGCTTGCCACATTTCTCATGGTGGTGCTGATAAAGGTTGGTGATGATGCTTTTGTGTACGCTTTTTGTTTCTTGGAAGAAGTGCATGACTAGGCCTATTTATCAACAAAATGATAAGCTAGTATTATAAAAAGGGAAACGATCGAGTTCATGCGGGTTGCCATTTCGGGCAATATCATCTTCGGTGCTGCTATCATTATGGAACTGTGAAAGTCCAGTGGTTTAAATTAATGCTTCGATGGAACTTGTACATGTAGTTCACTCATATGATGCATTTTTGTACGAGAGTTCTTTAGTCGTAGCCGCCCCGAAAAGCATGCAGCAGTCAGCCCATGCTTTTAATTATGGGGTTAGTAAGTCACAAGTGTTCCTTCCCCTCAAATATTTTTTACGTCACCAATTGTCGAGGGTGTTACCAAGTGCTTAGGAGCCGCCAATCGTCCTCGTCCATATAATGTATTTGAAAAACAACAGAAGTGGCGTTTTTGAATTCACTCAGTATTGCAGTAATCTCTCAACTTTTTGTACAAAAACATACATGTGTATGTTCTCACTACATTTATTTTGGGTTATTTGGGTTATTTATGAAGTATCACCAGAGGCCTTTATATTGACCGTGGTCTAGGCAACTTGACATTTTTGATTGAAGGTCGTAAAAGACAAACCATTAACCATTAAATAGAATAGTTCAAACACGTTATCTTTACGGCAACATGTACATGTACATGGGAACCTGTTGACATTTCAACTATTGTGCATTCCCCGTAGTGCATACATGCATCGATACCAGGAACTGGAGCCTTATACATGTTGCTTCCTTACTGTGACCGGCGTCTGCTCTGGTTAAAAGAACTATGGTAACATTCAAAGCGTAGCTGGTAATATACACATCTATACATGCGGACACCAATCACATTGTTATTTTCTTGTTAGCAAACTTCCGCAAAATGCCCAGGATATTCAGAATGTCACGGGCTTTTTCACGTTCTCTCTTAGACTAAACTTTACAGGTGAGCTACTCGGCCATAGCACTCTATGCACCGGCCTTGGCCCTGAATGTCGTGACAGGTTTGAGTTTGTGGGCGTCTATTATAAGTGTAGGAGCGGTTTGTTCGTTCTACATATCCATGGTGAGTTTTATTTAGTTTTTATCCTTAATGTACACACACTTGATTAAAACTGCTTTAAACTCCCTTTGATTGAAAACCGCTGTTTGTAACCTAGAGCAGTTACCATTATAAAAATGTTGCTCATTATTCTCGATTTTTCCGGAATACTCTCACATTGTTATTTCGTCACTGTTCAGTCTCCTTAACATGGAAATAATCCAAGTTAAATCTTGAACTAGATTTGGTTACTTATCGACCAATAGTGCTCTCCAATAAAAAATCAGATACCAGAATGCAAGATGCATTTTTTGCCTTGCATTTATACATGTATTACTTTTCAAAAAATAGAAGACTTTGACAGAACTCTTCCAGACACAGACAAACCATGACAAACTCTTTTTCAAAATTGTTTAGCAGTATAGTCGAGCATTTATCGCAATAAACTAGCGTTCTTGTTAAAATTTAGCAAGAATTTAATTTGAAGTTATGAATCTTAAAGTCACAAATTATTTATTTTTCGAATGGATTTTGTACAGTAAGTAATCGCGACTTCGACAACGTGCTTGAATCAACGGCTTTTAAAATTTTGCGCAGATTTATCCAGAATGGAAACCTATTCTAGTGAAAAAGAAATGGCTATTTAGTTTTGTACGTAGAAACCGTGTCCAGTTTATTTTGTTTACTTTGAAAACCACTGTACGCATTCTTTGACAGGGTGGAATAAAAGCCGTTGTATGGGCAGACGTGTTGCAGGTTATCATCATTATGGCAGGTTTGGTCGCCATTTTGATTAAAGGCTCTGTTGATATGGGTGGATTCTCCAACATTTGGCAGATTGCAGACAGCGTTAATGGAAGTCGTCTAAACTTCTTCGAGTGAGTACTTGCATAATTACATTGTTTATTCATCACGCTATCATCACGCTTCAAACACAAGTCACTTCCCTAAAACATTATTAACTGAACACAAACGAGCCGCTTTATTCGTGCAAGAACCTTGCAGCTCGAGTCCATTAAGGGGAATGAGTTCACAAATTTCAGTTGTAAATTACAATTAGAGAATAATTACTGTACACCAATAGAGACGCCCTAGATTACACGGCCATAGTACTCTCCTTTGTCCCGGAGATAAGAAAGCGCGTGACCTCGCTTTGGAAATCATTCAAGTTTTCGTGTCTCTCATTTATGTCAGGAAGGCGAAGAATTTTAAATCATCCAACCACAGGTAATCGTCCAGTTTATCAAACTTTTCCACGTCGGAGTTGCCTCACACAGCACTGCATTAAAACATGTACTCCGTTGGCATTGGAAGGACTAATAGAGTAATGCAACCGAGGAAAACATCTTGTAAATAATAGAACAACAAATAACACGTGAAACTCTAATGGCACGAAAACGAAGCAGCAAATGAGGCTGACGGTGTTTACGGCATTCTGGGTAAATACAGCGAGATTCAAGTGTCGCTGTGTATCCCAGGAAGTTCTTATTAGGCCGCGAGCTTATTTGCGAAGAAAGCCTTTCAGTAACAAGAAACCAGCTTCACGAATTAAGTAAAGTACCCACACTGCCGACGCAATAGGCTTAAAGCATTCACTAAATTCAGCGTAGTCTTGTGGCAGACGAATAGTCTAATCAATTGTGTACCCCCATTGTTTTTCCATGCTTTAAACGATTTCAGCTGGAATCCTAACCCAACAGCTCGCCACACTATTTGGTCTCTTACTATTGGAGGAACATTCACAGCTACGACGATGTTTGGATTCAGCCAAGAAAGTATTCAGCGAATGCAATGTTTACCGACACTGAGAAAGGCTAAAATGTGAGTACTTGGAATGGTGACTAGGTTTTGTAATGACAACTTCTCTCATTTAACAAATTGTAATTCAGTTAAAAGACACTTTACCAGCATCGGAACATCTGACATAAAGGATCCCGACATTACTTAAGTACAGGCATTTCTGTGGAAAAGTTCATATATAGCGCCACATAGTAAATGTCGAGGTTCCTCATTAAAATAAAAGTTTCAGCGTGCCGATGAATGGCGCATTCAGACACGTGTACGTGTAATAGACCCAGATTTAATTTAAATGTAAGGCGTTGTCAAACAGCAAGGAAACGGTGTAAAGCATTCGGAACATCTGGGATTTATTCGTAGCCTCATGTTTTCCATCGGAGATGAACGACATATGCGCATGTGCGAACTCCAGTCATACCGTCAATCAATATCCAGTTTTGAAAGTCTTATGCAACATATGTGTAACTGAAATCAATCATGTGTACAAATCGCTCCATCCGAGGGGAAATCTGAGGTTACGAAAATACCTACGGTGTTCTGTATGACTGAAATGAAGACAGTCGGTTATGTCTTGAAGCATGGAACTTTTAAGGGTTACTAATAACGGTTTTTAGGCTGGTTAGGCCTAACATCATTTTGTAGAGGTCAGCTTGTTACTCTAGCCTTACTGTATTAGAATTTATTTCCATGGGAGTTGAGATGAGCCCAAGTAACACTCACGTGACGTTTGGAACAAGCTGGGCTGCATTCCATGGACACGAATTGCTTGCGACAACGAAAGTCCACGGAAAATTCCCGAGATGTTCCAAAAACAAATGCACACATGTACTTTCAGAGCCATGCTTCTTACCGGACCGGGAATCTCTCTCATTGTCATCGCTTCCACGTTGGTTGGTCTTGTTGTCTTTGCAAATTATGAGTTCTGTGATCCAATCACGAACAAAGATGTTCTTTCTGCAGACCAGGTAATTTCCGTAACAAGGAGCGAGTTTGCTAGCCAGTTGTGGTGCTTACATGTACATGTCGCCTGCGTGATTAAACGACCTACGTGAATTATTTTTATTTATTTCCTTGCATTTCTTTGTTGTAACTTTGACACTTAAACGTGCCTTAGAATCTCGTTCCGTCGGATGTCAAGACAGCAACAGAAAGCTCGACTGCCGCCAAGTGGTCTCCATTTGGTCTTCGTGTAAATGCACTTAAGCTATACTTGGACTCGATAATCTAAATACACGGTAAATGGAATCGTACTTGGACTTATTTTTTACATTTTCGGTCCTATTTTGTTCAAATTCAAGATAAGGGTCTGTTATTCTGGGCTCGAGCACAAATGATCCAGATAGAAGTGAGTTTCTATTCCAAGTTTGAACTTCATGACTCCAACATGTAGACTCGAGCTACTGTACCTACACTCTCGGGTTAAAGCTCGTGATTTCTAATCCAGACCGGAATCTATACTTGTAATTAAATGCTGGGTGCATTAAATGTAAACTAGGATTAGACAACCGTTCACACAAACCATGATACACTTGGGAGCAGAATACTAGTCACATTTCTTGAGTTCGCAGGAAAGAAGAACATAATACGACAAATACACATGTGCATATGATCTGAACTTTTATTTAAGTTCAAAGATAAGGCCCTGGTACCAGATGTCCAGGACATCGACGTGTATTAAGCTGCATCACTAGAGTTAGTGCGTGTGTGCGTGTGCAGTGTGCGTGTGCGTGTATGCGTATGTGCGTGTGTGCATGTGTGTGTGCTTGTGTGTGTTCAACACAGAACATACAGTATTTGGGAATCTGAACAGCTAAGATCTCCATTACAGAATTTGATGAAGGTCGTGATTAGCTATTGTAAATATCTGCAGGCTCTTCCGTTTTACGTGATGGATAAACTTTCAACTCTGACGGGATTTCCGGGTCTGTTTGCGGCTTGTGTTTTCAGCGGAGCACTAAGGCAAGTAAAATTAAAAGTAATTTAAGTGTACGCATGTGCAACATATAGCAAATGCCTGTAATCTTGGGTTTGAGCAACTAGTTACAGACACCCACGCAGCCTAAAAGGAAAGGGCTCGAAATTTTGAGAATGTGGACCTCTTACTAAGAGTCACGGGGTACGTTCAAAACTATGAATTGTGCATTCGCCAAATTTTGGTAGTTCATGCCCTTTTAGTGAACTTTTGTCTCGTTTTCGACTTTTTTCGAAGTTTTTGTCTCTCCGTTTTGCCCAGTTCGCCAAATTGGGGGTAAGAAATTCTTTATGTTCGGTAAGGAGGTCAAACCGACCGTGAAAAATTAATAGATTTGAGACAAAGCAGCGGCGATGCAGCTTGTGTGAATGCAGATAAGAAGACTTCTATTTTGACACATATTATTAGAAAACATTATGTTTTTTATTGTCATGAATTGCCTGAACAGAATAAAATATTTCGGCAGTGATGAGATTTTGTATTCCTCAACAACTGTCCAAGAACAGTAATAAACAGAAGGGGATCAAAATTATTAATCGAGGACTTAATAACGTAAGAGGAGCACTGTGTGCCACGTTAAAGTGATATACGGATTTGAAAGTTGACACTGGATTGCAGATAGGAAGGTTTGTGTCTTTAAGCTGAACAACTGGTTTTATTGCGTCATAGACTACAGTACTTGGACCGCCAACTCTGTCTATTTTCAATGGACGTAATCAGTGATCTTACGCATAAGCCGTGACGTCGCTAGTCACTGGTGACACCTGGCAGGCATAGCACATAGCACATTTTACTTCCGGAACGCACGTCGCCTGCTATATAGGGCAGAAAAAGAGATGCAAGATTTTCCCGTCATAATACACTAACCGAAAACTGAATTTGCGTGTTTAGAGAGTGGCGCCTGTTCTAGGATATTTCGCAAGAACATGTCGGAGTTGCAAATCTGTTGTCTGTAATCTATTATTGCATTTACTTTTTCAAGATGCTCACCTGTTTTCTGACCGCAGACTATAAGGGTATGAGCAGGACTGCGTTCTGTAGCAGCAACATTTTCGCGAAAACGCAAGAATACGTGAATCTTCGTGAGATCTTACAATGCATTACAAAGGAAACAGGTGATCATACCAGCTTCTGTAGCGGGTATACAGAACTCAGTTTGGCTATAGATTAAAAGATTAAAGAATATTTACGATCTTATTCTAGTTCCGTTTCTTCAGTGTGGAACTCGCTCGCCGCCCTTACGCTAACGGAGATCAACACATTTAGGAAGAAAGTGATAAAAGGCGCCCAGGCAGCGTTATTTGCCAAGATACTGTGTAATTGTTCCATTGCAAGCAGAGGATTTACATTGCCTTTCTGGAAATAGTAGCAATTTCATCTTTTGTGTGACCACTAGGAGTGAATTTTCGAAGAAATCAACAGCTGAGTTGTTATTATTTGTTTTAGTACATGAGTCCGACACGTATATGAGCGGGATGCTGACTACACGTTGTTCGAGTCGCGGCAACTGGTCCTCTAAGAACACCTGCTTTGGGAATTAAAAATCTAGCCCATTTTTGTCGATCTCATTTTTGTTCTCTTAATTATGCTTTAGATTTACGAGGCCAGGCTACTTTCAGATTCGTAACTTACTGTTTTGGTCAGAGACTTGCTTTTTGTCCCATTATGCGAAGAATTTCATAGCACGTACTCTACGGTGTGCAGTACAATAGTTCACGTCTTTTGAAATTTTTTAACTTCAGACGACTCCGCACCAATGTATATCGGAAATAGATTTAAATTGAATATGATGGGTCTTTGGAACAAACTAGTAACCACAAGTGGTGAAAGGTTACTGAAGAAGTTATTTCTATGGGACTACTCTGTTGGTAGAGAGGGTTGGATAGACAGAATCAAAAAATTGTTTAACATAACTGGTATGCAATCCTGTTTTCAAAATTTGGCTACTTGTAACATAGTAGACGATACTAACAAAGTATTTGATTGCGCAAAACATGCTTGGGTTGAATCTGTTGTAACAAAACTAAAGTTAAGAACCTACATTTTATTTAAGCACGAGATTTTAATTGAGCCGTATGTAAAGATTAATTTATCTCGTTCCGAGCGATCTCTTCTAGCACAGGTTAGAGCAGGAAATATTCCATTGCACTTGGAAACTGATCGTTATGTAAACACTCCTGTAAGTGAAAGACTTTGCTTGTGTTGTGATTCTGGTTCTGTGGAGGATGAGCTACACTTTGTGTTGCATTGTTCTCTTTATAATTCATGGAGGTCTATTTTGTTTAATAATGTTTCACTTCAAATCCCGAACTTTGCAGATTTCAGAAGATTAGATACGTTAAAACTGCTGTTTCAGTATTTCCCTAGGCAATTTGCCAAATATATCAAGTCTGCTTTTGAACTTAGAAGGCGACGCAGTTACATGTACAGTTATGGTAGGCCTACATCTGACTTGTGTGGTTAAAGTGACTAACAAGCCCAACTGGGCTGGGCACTTATCTTTCTTACGAATGCTATACCTATAACTGTTTGATTTAGTGTGCTTGTCACTATAATAAATAAACACTACTACTACTACTACTACAATAGTTCTATTTTTGCATATTTCAGCTTTCATGTACGGATTAGTTGGCATCTGTTTTGCGTTTGGCGCTGGTCACATGGGTGGCGTACTCCAATCTGCACTTGCAGTGTTCGGGGCTGTAGGTGGCGTTATCGTTGGTCTATTATTTCTTGGCATCCTGTTTCCTCATTGTGGCACCAAGGTAATAATATAATCTAGTTGACGTCATTGGGAGTTTTGTACAGCTCGACAGTAATGTCGCTCTGGTGCAGAGTTTGTTAAAAACGATGCCACATTCGTTGTTGAATAACTCTACATTATTAGGATATGCGTAATAATTTGAAAAATGCAAGGCTTGATCAGAACTACTTACAGTACGCACATTGCAAATTGCCTGACTATGAGCTTTCGTCGACAACTATAAAACGAGACATTTCTGAAACAAACGCATTTGTTGAGATCATCAGGAAGCATAGTGTCAAGTGCCCAACAACTTGTAAGGTTATTCGTTTAAAACTTCAAATATCCTTTTACCCTGTGACGTTTTTTATTCCTTGTTTGGTGATTTTTATCAGCTTTTGTGTACTTGCATCCCAAAAAGTCCATAATATACAAAAATTGGCGATTGGCTTTTGAACTTTTGAGCTACGTGAATCAGCTGAGAACCTACGAAATCGACTGGCAAGATGAAAGGCTGTTTTTCAATCATATATCGTAGGTTTGTGACTTTTGTAGCTTGCATTTAAACCATTTTCATTTTTCAGAGTGCTTACATAGCCTCCATGGCTGCTTTAGCATTGATGCTTTGGATCTTCATTGGCTCAAGAATTTATCCGCCGCCCCCTCAGTACCACCTCCCAAGATCAACGGATGGATGTGCGACGCGCAATGGCAGCCATCTTAACATCAGCCGTTTTAACGGCTTATATTTCGATGACAGCCAATTTAATGAATCCAGCTACATAATCGTGGCACAGCTCAACCAGGTTGTTACGCCGTTAGTTGCTACTACAAACGACTCTTCGCTTGACAAAAAACGGTGCGGATCTTGCTGACTTTATCTGCTATAACCCTGCCTTCTGTCAAAGGCAAAAATAACTTTTGAGCCCTCATAGTTATAAAACTGGTCTGAATTTCGTATACGCCAAACCTGCACGACAATAGTTAGTGTGATCAAGTTTTTTGCTTGAAATGCATTTCGTATTGATTTATTTACGCGAGTGTATTGCGCCTGCTGAAAGGGCACCATAGCCCGGTTGCATAAAACAATATCTGAAATTGAGACTCAACTAAGTTCCCTAAATCTGATGCATGTTTTTTCTTTGTTTAATCAAAAAATTTCCTATCCTTTTATCTTTATTACGCCGAGAATGTTTTCAAACACCGGACTGTCAGTACAGTGTACTATCAACGCCCGGGAGCGTTAATACCACTTTCTTAGCAGAATTTAGTGAATGTTAGAATTTGGTCATTTTGATTGAATGTAAAATTGTGTGAGCTTTGAATTAAATATAGTATAGGCCGACAGACTGTCTCGGCTTGGGTGAGCTATTCCTGTGAATGACCATCTAATCATTTTCAGACCAGTCATCGCCGCCTTGTACGCCCTGTCTTATCAATGGTATGCGATGGTTGCTGTGTTAATCGTATGTTTGGCTGGAGTCCTAAGCAGCTTTGTTTTTGGTGAGTGCTTTTTCTTTTAAAATAAGAGTGCAGCTAAGCATAAAATGTGAAGGATATTAACGTTGGTATCTTTGCACACTGTGTTAACGTTAAAATCCAGAGTGAGTTGGGGGAGGTTGGACGAAATAGTTGGCAACCACAGAGAGAGAGGGCGAGAGGGGGAGAGAGAGAGAGAGAGGGGCAGAGAGGGGGA
>NMRA01000917.1:73320-95969 GCA_002633005.1 Phoronis australis
CCTAAGCAGCTTTGTTTTTGGTGAGTGTTTTTTCTTTTAAAATAAGAGTGCAGCTAAGCATAAAATGTGAAGGATATTAACGTTGGCATCTTTGCACACTGTGTTAACTTTAAAATCCAGAGTGAGTTGGGGGAGGTTGGACGAAATAGTTGGCAACCACAGAGAGAGAGGGCGAGAGGGGGAGAGAGGGAGAGAGCCAGAATTAAAATCAGGGTGCACTTACAATTACACTTTATATTTTCGAAACTCTGTACTTGTGCGTGAAAGTGTAACTGTGTGCCCATGAAATCTGTCAATTTTCTTTACAGGAGCGACACCTCTCAGAGACGTTGATGCTCGTCTGATATCGCCATTCGTGGTTCATCTGTATTGCTGGTTATCTAGAGAACAAAAAGACTTGTTCCGAAAGAAACATGAAGTGGCAAGTTCGGAACATTTTTTGCTCAAACGTTACATTTGAGATACCTCTAGCTAAAATATTGGATTGTCCGTCCTGTGCAATAAGGACGCCTACATGTAAAAGGTATAAAAGTCGAGTTTTACAGTAAGGTCACGAATTCCGTCTTTGGTCTATATGTTGTGGGCGGAGCTCACCGGTGTTACCTATACCAGAATGAACCACTTCACTTATTTCATATTTATCTATCGCTAGGTGTTTGAGTGACAGCTTAACTGACCAATCACAACACAGCATTCTTGGCACACTTTCGTTTCCATGTCGCCATTTTACCCGACAAACAACATGTGGCCGGGTAAAACTCATTGTTTATTTGTCGACATTTTGCAAGGGGGCGGAGCTTGCGATAGGTCAATTACATGAAAGGTTGGCCAATTGATGCCTTGAACATGGTGCACTTAAGATGATTCTAAGTGGACATTCCTAAACATCTGAAGGAGTGGGCTGAACATACAGAAATTTGACTAGTCTAGAATATTTGTTGGTAATGTATGGACTGAGGCATATTCTTTCTGTTCCTAATATATTACAGTGAAGAACTCATTGCCAGCAAGATAGGACACTTCCTCTGTCGTGATCCGTTAGAACAAGCATGGACATTTTTGCCCTATTTCTGCAAAATGAAAACTAGTATATGCACACGATACATGACGTCATGAAGATCACTAAGGCATCCATCTATGGCAGATCACTTCTTTACTTACATGTAGCTTATCCAATCCATGCAGATTTTCTGTATTAAAATTTTTGCTTTCTCCGAAACTTAATGTAAAGTTCATGGGCTTGCTTTCATGAAGCGAAATTATTCTACATGTACTTTTGCTGTAGGCCTACGCCTCATCCGGGTAAATGTTGACGCTCCATTACACGCGTTGTCATGGCTTCATGTATGACTTGACGTAACTCATTGTCCAAACAATTCAGAATTCACGAGTGAAACCAAGACGTAGTTGAAAGGCCGTCTCATTTTTAATTCAGCTGTTATATTTGGTGTTGTCTTTGCCTACCTCCTTAACCATGTGTAAAAAGCAATCCGCATTTCTAAATGCTTAAAAGATATATAGTAATAAGAAATTCTAAGGAAATCACCCCCAGCCTTTGGTTATTATAAATACTGTCATAGAAAGTATATAGACGTTGAGGTTGGCCAATAGTAAAACATATCAAATAATCAAAGAAAAAATATCTGTGTTTACTTGATACAAATATAGTTGAAACCAATCTGCTTTAAAATTACATGTGACTACAAAATTGATTAGTCACATATTCCCATTTCGGCATGAAAGATGTACGCAATATTACCATTCTCGCCTAATTTTCAATAAAACTATTGCACATTTTGATTTCTTGAAGTGTATTTATGGCTTTCATCTACCTTTAATTCAAGGTCAATTCTCCTGCAGAAGATCATGAAATGATGATGGTTGTGCACGTGACTGAAGACAACGTAACGCATCTGTTAGACGTCAAAGAAGAAGGCGGCTTAATCTTCAAGGGAAGAACCCTCAGCCAAGGAACACAGTTATCATGAAACAAACAAATCAATTTAATCAGATAGATTTACATTACATGTACATCTTATGAAAGTAACGTGGTTTCTATGAGTGTTCATGTGTTGTCCTTCAGCAAATCATAAAACAATCGCAAAATCCGTGCCCAAACCAGTGCTGTAGTGGGGCGTTGGCGCACTTAGGCGCATCCAACCACCTTTTGAAATTTGAACGTAGCGCCTACGCACCGTAAGTTACTTTCAGGTCTTTATGTGATACGGTGGGCTTTGGGCGCCTACTTACATTTACATGTACAGTGTACCTCTAAGTTTGCCACTTCAGCACTGGTCCTAACAAGTCGAAAGAAAGATTTCTTTGTGAAGGATTATGTTGTTGGATTCCTATTTCTACGGTTTTGCTAAGAGAAATAAAAAAAAAAANCATGTAGCTTATCCAATCCATGCAGATTTTCTGTATTAAAATTTTTGCTTTCTCCGAAACTTAATGTAAAGTTCATGGGCTTGCTTTCATGAAGCGAAATTATTCTACATGTACTTTTGCTGTAGGCCTACGCCTCATTCGGGTAAATGTTGACGCTCCATTACACGCGTTGTCATGGCTTCATGTATGACTTGACGTAACTCATTGTCCAAACAATTCAGAATTCACGAGTGAAACCAAGACGTAGTTGAAAGGCCGTCTCATTTTTAATTCAGCTGTTATATTTGGGGTTGTCTTTGCCTACCTCCTTAACCATGTGTAAAAAGCAATCCGCATTTCTAAATGTTTAAAAGATATATAGTAATAAGAAATTCTAAGGAAACCACCCCAGCCTTTGGTTATTATAAATACTGTCATAGAAAGTATATAGACGTTGATGTTGGCCAATAGTAAAACATATCAAATAATCAAAGAAAAAATATCTGTGTTTATTTGATACAAATATAGTTGAAACCAATCTGCTTTAAAATTACATGTGACTACAAAATTGATTAGTCACATATTGCCATTTCGGCATGAAAGATGTACGCAATATTACCATTGTCGCCTAATTTTCAATAAAACTATTGCACATTTTGATTTCTTGAAGTGTATTTATGGCTTTCATCTACCTTTCATTCAAGGTCAATTCTCCTGCAGAAGATCACGAAATGATGATGGTTGTGCACGTGACTGAAGACAACGTAACGCATCTGTTAGACGTCAAAGAAGAAGGCGGCTTAATCTTCAAGGGAAGAACTCACAGCCAAGGAACACAGTTATCATGAAACAAACAAATCAATTTAGTCAGATAGATTTACATTACATGTACATCTTATGAAAGTAACGTGGTTTCTATGAGTGTTCATGTGTTGTCCTTCAGCAAATCATAAAACAATCGCAAAATCCATGCCCAAACCAGTGCTGTAGTGGGGCATTGGCGATCTTAGGCGCATCCAACCACCTTTTGACATTTGAACGTAGCGCCTACGCACCGTAAGTTACTTTCAGGTCTTTATGTGATACGGTGGGCTTTGGGCGCCTACTTACATTTACATGTACAGTGTACCTCTAAGTTTGCCACTACAGCACTGGTCCTAACAAGTCGAAAGAAAGATTTCTTTGTGAAGGATTATGTTGTTGGATTCCTATTTCTACGGTTTTGCTAAGAGAAATAAAAAAAAAAACACGAAATCAAATACGTTTACTTAGCATGATACACCAGGGCACTCGTGAGGCATCAGGATTCAGACACTGTGACCAGTCGCATTGAATTCCTATCCCCATTCATCCAAGCAAATTCACGGTTTTGTCCGGAATTCGGAAATGGGGCAAACTGAATTTGAGCCCTGGCATTTTAGGTGGATACATTCTAAACATTCCTAGGACAATGCCTCCAGTTTTCGTTTTTTTTTTCTCATTTGTCTCAGCGTGGCCTGTCTGGTGTGCCTGGAGACAGATCTGCGCTGCTCTCTCAAAGTAATTTTTCACGTCCTTGGTTTATCTGAGCAGTATGAATAGTCGCGTGTTTTGTTTTCACGCGCACCGTTTAGGTAGGCGCTGGTGAAGAGAAAGTTGGAATGAAGTATTTTGTTCCGTGGTGAATTGTGATCTATGTCTTCAATTAGGCATTGTTTGCTCTTGATTTGAGTAAAATACTGCGGTAAGTTTTAACTAGGAGAACAAACATATGCAATACGTCCGAACGCTTGATATATATATAGACGTAGTTGTAGAAGTAAAGCATCGATGGCAGAATTATGCATTAACTCTCCAAATAATTTGTCATCCAATATGCATGTCGCATTGCAACAGCCAGAACACCAGATTTGAAAGTTCGTCCATACATGAAAATTTTGCAAATCTTTTGTGAAAATCGAATAGTACGTCAGAGAACATTCCCGTAGTGGAGGCTAGGTGCTTTTTGTGTGCATAGAACTCTAGCCCTGGAATGCCAACTCCCGCACGAGTATCGTTGGCCTTAGTACAAAGCTGCATACTTATCGCAGGTATTTATTCCTTTTTATAATGCACTTTCCATTTTTCTTTACCTAACCAACTTGGAAATATATAGCAAACAAAACAGTTAGGTAGATCAGGTTTGGCACTATATTCTAAATGGGGTAGCTCTGAACAATCCGTGCGTAAATCCGCATTGCTTCTTTGGCGAAAAGTCTTTATTACCTGGGTAACTTTTGAGTTTTGTTTGAAAGGGTCCATTTTCGATAAATTTTTGTTTTGTTTGACTAGATTAAAACAAACATTCGGAAGCCAGGAATAATTACTGTACCGTGCGAGGTACTAATAAGACCGCTGTTTTCCTGGTCAATTTGGCATCAAACTCGAACTAACTGGATAATCAAAAAATCGTAACAGCGTTTTTGAAACATATCATATATAGAAAAAATATTTTGCTGTCTTCACGTTTAGAGCAGATGAAGTCGGGATTAGAGTTACGTTTCGTACGCTCTCGAAAACGGGCTACAATTGTATTAATTTCGCATCTGCATTTTTGCAAGTATAGCTAAAATTGCTGTTAGAAAACGCATCAATAAAAAATTATCGATATCAGATAGTGACAATGATGAAGTGGCGTTGTAAAGTCGATCATCTTTCCAACCTCACCGACGCATATCCTTAGTGACTGTCATACAGTAGGATACATGTACACTGGTGAGATCCCGGACAGGGGAAACGGATTGTTTTCGCCTTTCATTAGCTTGATTGTTGTTTTGCGTGATATTCTGGTCGTGTAATAGTCTGTAATACACTATGTACATGTAGCTGTACTAAATGTCGCAGTACCATGTATGTATTTCTTAATTTCTCAACTAGATGTGTTGTACTTTACTCTAATCCAGTTGCAATCGAACAATGTACAGTGGGAAAGAACGCAGTGGATCTCCTGTGTACGACTATGACGCTGCAAAAAGTGCGCGTGCGTCGATCCAGGAGAGCTTGGACATATATGATGACGACATACAGGTACAAACGCATGTTTAATGCTTACACAGTGTACAATTTCATATACACATCTTCCCCCATTAGCTTTTTGTGGACGGACGGTTCTTAATGTAACAACACAACAGCGCTTTTAGATCTCTCGTAAGGTGACAATAATTAATATTTACAACAGCTGACGACTGTATGGGCACCGTCGTCTCTTTTATACTTTTATACCGGGGTATATCATGCCTGGTAATACTAATTACCCATTGGTATGTCTTCTGGGATATGCGTAACGCGTTCGAACATTTTATAGAAATACATGTAGGGCGTAGCAAATGCCAAGTTGCATCAAGGCTTCTTTAGTAGAATCTCACACAACCATTGGTGATTTGAGACATACATGTACATGTACCTTTTGATAAACCATTGCGCCAAGTGCGGTGCAAACGGGTAAAGTATAATCAAGGTCCATATTCAGTAGCCACTTTTGGTGAACAACAAACTTAGGTTGTCGTATAACTATAAAAGCTGAATTATTTTAAAGTGCTATCATTTCAGGTTTGTAATCTAAAATAGTTCTGCAAGAGAACCGTCGAAAAAATTATGATCTGATACATGTACATTTACATCGCAGTTGTATAACAGGGTACGTACACTACAACTTGTTGCACAACCCCCCGCAAAACATAAGGTAGCTTTTAATTTACTGCTGCTTTGATTAACTTGAATAAGTATGACATACTAAGTTAAAAAATCACGATCGTGATGGTTGCTCAACATGTAGATGATGCATTACACAAATTAGCACGGTATAATGAAAACTTTTTTCTCATGTTATACAAATTTTCCAAACGGAAAACGATAAGTAACTACTTTCTCAAAAACATTGTTGGTGCTATTTGCCTAGTTTTCAATACATTCACCAGCTGCTTGAAATAGCTAAAGCAATGCTAGATCAAGTGTTCAACTTGTAAACAGCAAACAAATGGTACTGGTTGGGAGGTACGTACATGTACACAACGTAATAAAATACACTTAATCAACACTCAATTTTGACACATTTCTCGAAGGTCTGGAGTAACGTGATTGATAGAGCACCTGCCCTTGCAACATCAGTTGTCACATGAAGTGCCATCTGGCCAAGTCCTGTGTGGCTATCTATTGCCCACAGATTTGAAAATATCCACTGTTTTTGTCAGACTGGGTACATAAAAATACAGCATTCTTGTGCATATCTGCCATTCTTTAAAATAGGCACATGTTAAAATAAAGGGGTAGGCCTACATGTACATGTACGTTCACTACACAAATGTTAATATTTCACTCACAACAAAAGTATTTGTAATAAACACCCTTTTAACCTAACATCTTTAGGGAGGAAATTGTCTGTAACCAATTTTTCTCGCTAACCAAGTGATATTTTAGTTTCATTGCTGTTATTAACATTGGGGTACATCTATGTACACTACAAAAAGAGATACATACAGTTTACGCTGCATCACCGTTTATGCACTTTGTGGTAACATGCTGTACAACCAGTTAATATTCTTTGATGATAATAGGGTCCATGTTGTTATTTAAAAGGCAATAATTTCATTTACAATCACCATTTGTGTTATCAAATTTCATCTGGGAGAATATGAACGTACACGTACTGTACATGTTGATAGCTCTTTTAGTCCATCTTCAAAATAGCAGAACCCAGTTTTGGAGATGGAATAATTTGCTGATGCCTTGGCTAACATCTTATGAAGTTCTTTTTATTATAAAATTTGAACTTTATCTGCTAACCTTCCCGACAGATGAGAGTTATTAACACAGAAATTAGAAATTTCTTAAGAAGTTCCTGTTTAAGGATGAACCTCACCATTTCACACAACTTCGTCTAAGTGATTCTGAAAGGGACTTCAGTTATTCCTAGTCTATCAAACCAGTTGCTTACTTAATGAAATAAATTTCTTTTCTAGCGTTGACACTTGAAAACTGGATTTTTTAAAATGGTCACGTGTAACACTAAAATGCATGAAATTCAGGAACTAAAATGCACGAATTATTCAAACACCATCCCATTTTCGGTACATTATCTGTTTTGCATATGAGTTGGCGTTTGGTAAGTGACCAGGAAATTTTATTTTAGCCCGTAACACAGTCAACTCTCGAATATGGACCATCAACGTGATTTAACAGAAAGCGCAACGTCATCTATGATATGACCTTCTTTATCATATGATGGGAATTAAACCAATTTCGTACGACTCCTCAGTTCGCCGTATCTTTTTCGTTGCGTTTTCCGCAGTTTTCTGTAAACGCAGTGACGTCAGCGTGTTCAAAATGTTGCATTTTTCGGTGGATGGATACCCTCTGACACAGCGCCACCTATACTGAAAAGTGGCACTGTGGATAGAACATGATGAAAGTGGGTGGGCATCAATGCGCATGCTTAGTTGGAACTTTATTGATCGCATCCCCACCACTTGCACACGCCTTCTACTTGTTTGGGCTTAGCCACGGGTTCAGGGTTCCCTTCCTTTGATTTTGTTTACTTCAAACACTGCTCGTTTTAATAAATTGCAACTCTTCAAGTGGAAGGTGGTTGCCATATTACTACTTAAAAGTAAACTAAAAGGGGTGTCCCGGATTTCAGCCCGTGGGACTGACTGAATGTTATGAAGTCGGTCTCATTACTTTAAGCAATGAGAAGCCACACACACACACACACACACACACACACACACACACACACACACACAGCGCTACCTTTCGTAGCGGATGCACGAAATCTGTAACCGTTAAGCCGTGTTTAACAAAATCTCCAATGTAGTACATTTCTGCGGTTTTGATTGTATGATTTTAGTGGATGCATCTCGATAAAAGCTGCAGCCGTGAAGAAAGTATGGCAGATGACGTTTATAACAACTTCATCAGGAAATTCACGACATGTTGACCGCGAGATCAGATTTTTTCATGTCATGGAAAACCGCTTTCATGAGAAAGTGCCTTGGTACATGTAGCTTCATAATTTTACTGAGTTAGCACATGTATATCACACACTGTATTAAGTGAACGTTGGAAATCAACAAAAACATCGTTATATGCTATCTTTATGCTGGATTTTTACGATGCGCGTATGTCCAGGGTCAAGCATTGTTCGATGTAAGTCCTGTACATGTAGTGTGAGACTGATATCGTTCATTTTCCACTTAAAGTTGATCGTAACTAGAACAATGTGCCCGTCAAGCCACTGCTGGTTACAAAAAATTCACTCTGTTGTTCCACGTGATACATCTATGTCTTCCCGTCGACATGCCTTATCTTTATTAATAGACAACAGCTTGATTTTAAGGACAAGGGGGGATTGATCTCCCCCCACGCAGAGATCTTCCGTTCCCGACTCATCCAGGATTTTCATCTCTTGGACTGTATCAGTGAACACGGTAAAGTTGAGGCGCCGACTTTCTTCCCTAAAGATGTACAAGGTAAGGACGATTTCATTATGGGATCAGTTTGATGAAAATTGACTTCAGACTATTTCTTATGGGCAAAACGTTGTCTTAAGTTACGACCAAAGTCGAATATTCTGAGGAAAGGCTTTTCATAGCAGGATTTTGGACTTCGACCTTAACTTGGACAAAGTTGCTGCCTGACAAAAGTGAACACACAGACTACACTGATTCACCACATCTTACGAATTCTCAAATGGTGCACAAATACTGTGCAGTTTCAAGAAAAATCTTGGTCTTGATGCTGTGCGTCATAACCGATCTTGAGATTAAGCTGGATTCCAAGTTCATGAACAGCATTGGAACTTTAAATTTGGATTTATTTACACTTTGGTTACAATTGGGATTGCCTTTTCTTGAGAAGACTCTGCTTTTTTACCATTAGATGCAATTACTTGATGGTTCCTGTTTTAGGTCAAATAAACACTAGGAAACCAACAACAGGCGTTTTTTCGAATATTTCATGTGCAAACTGCACCACTTCATATATGCAGCGTGTACAAGGTCTAAACGTTTCATTACTTTACTTAGAACATCACCAGTGTGGAAACCCATACTGCAGAATGGTCAAGCACCAGAGTGACAGACACAAAATAAAAAGGAATATCGGCGGTAGTCACGGGAAGATTTGTAACTTGGTGAAAGGCTACTGTCATTCAAAGATGGGGATGATGTAGAATCAAGGATGTAGTCATTTTTATTGTTGTTTGTATTTAACATGAGCACAGTCCCAGAAAACGTTCTCTCGTTATATCCATGTTCTCCTTTACTAATAAGACCGACCTCAGAGGAATAGGAGACACTTTTGTGCAATGTTCAACTGTCAGCCAGTGAAGCCAGGATTCCAACCTACGTAGGTCCCCCAAACACAGTCCAGAGCTCAAACCACTGAGACCACTGTCTCCTTTTTAATATGCAATTGTCATTGCATACACACGCGATATCGTTGTCATGGTGCGCGGTAGTGACATGCCGAATAACTGCGTTGTTTTTCTTGGTAGAAAGATTGCCTGTCTTGGAAATGCACATTAAATGACTTCATTGACTGGCGCAACTTTGTTAACAAGATCGTTTATTTGCTGTTTGAGACTGTGACTTGGATGGTCGGTGAAAGAAATGGTGGTATATGGCTTTTCGGTCAGACGTTAACAATTTTAATTTAAAACAAAGTACATGTACACGTTATCCTTAAGTTGGCAACATTAAAAGAGAACTACTCCGCATATTTAAAAGCTTACGTTTCCCCCAGTTGCATTCATTGCGCATACGGTATGCAAACACCAGCTGTCTATTTTATGAAAGGTGACCTATGACTAAAAAACAACAATTCGTCTTCACTACTATTTCTGAAAAAAATTAAAACCCAGCTTCGCAAACGAAGAAAGAACCTGGAAATGTGCTACATGTACGTGTACTAAATTCACGGCTGAAAATGTATTCGTTATTTTTGAAGCGGAAAAGTCTGTCCAAATTTCTGACTTGAGTCATTAAGTCACTTTTCATGAAACAGAGCTCAGTACATGAACATGCACTGGTTTTGAGAAAGTTGATGATCTGGCTGAATGCACTGTATACATGTAATGAAGAAAACCTCAACAGACGCATTTAATTGTTTTCGCGCTGACAGATGAAGACACGGCCAGGAAGGCAATGAGCGGGGGCCCTTTCAAACTTGTCCAATTTCACCGGTACTCGGCCGCCGACAAACTCCTGCTTTCGCTGAATGACAGGCGCAAGAACAGGATCAAGAATCGCCTCAACGATAACCCGCCCCTTGACATGTGGGCGCATTGGATTGTGGATTGTATCCTTCACAAATTGTTCGCACAAGTTTCTCTGTACCGACGTGTGTTGAAGTGATTATCCGTATTAATTTAATTCAGTTGTGACAAAAATACTATGTACCCATTTCACTTTTTCATACACGTTAAATCTGAACATTCTATTATTGATACTTTTAACAATTAACGTATTTGAAATTCTGAATATTTGGTATGCAATCGTATGCGGCGGTTCCGCTAGGCGTGCTTCTATTCAAATCTCAGTTGTCACAAAGGGCCATGGTAAAGTGAAATGAAAATGTGTGTGAAGGATTGTAAATTGCAGCAACATTTTCGGAAGTTTGAACACACACAAATATTTGAATTGTCATTAACAACAAAAAAGTTTTGAAAAGAATTTCGGTAGCTGGATTTCAGGCATCGCCTTGGCAATGAGGCAGTGCGTGTACATGTAATCATAATACTTCTTTAAATGGACTTACAACATGGAGAAAAAGTCCACGCAATGTTTATACTCACCGGCTCTCTCAGGACAGCTAATTATTAAACATTTATATATCATAACAGTGAAGGCGTAATGTGATGGGGTCCACTACCACATAACGCTGATCGATTCAAAGCTTCGACATTTGCACGTTGTTAATTCCATATTACCAAAATACCAGGTCTTGCTCCCCTAGTGAATGTCCCGTGCTCCAGAGTAATTGGATTGCACTCCGTTGGCTTACGTGAATATACTTGAACAGTAGTTGCCCCAAAAGCTCTTTGCACATGGATCAGAATCAGTGAATTATATCCCATAGGTTACACATCCCAGTCTCCAAAACTTGTCACTTCTGTGTTGCCATTTTTAAGGTTACTCTAGGAAGCAAGGTTCAAGCATATTTGCCAAATGCTGTCCCTTTACTGGAGCGTTTTTGTGGTAATCTGATATAAGTTTGCTTTGTCCGGAAATCTTGCGTTCACGAAACGCCACATTGTCTTTTACATAAATACCTTAAGTGGTGATCAGCGAAATTCTTCAAATACTTCATGTTGGTACTCATTCTCGTGAACTCGCTCTTCCTGGGAATCCAAGCTACTCGTAAGTACTACAGGCAGAACTCATGTCAGTTTGCAATCTTTTAATAGCATATCCAAATAACTTCAATTTCCATACTTTGATTAACAGTGCCACAAATTCGTAACTCCCATCAGCACAGTTAACCTCTTCAGACCTTTATTCAATTGTTGAACACATTGAAGTGAAAGCAGTGTTTGTTGTGTATTATGACCGGGAGAAACGGATTGTTGGCGAGAGAGAAACCTGTTTGACCATAAATTATAAACAAAGATTCGCAATTCCGACATTTTCTTCCGTGCTATCCAAGAGGAGGCGCTACTCTCCTAAATTTTCTGGTGCAGTTTCCGGTTAGTGTATTGTGACGGGGAATTATCGCTTCTGTTTTACTGTCCAGTACAACGAGAGCAAAATAATGGTAATTGTTTATAACATGACGAAATTGACCTAAAAACATGATTTTGGTATCGTTCGATTCCTCGCAACGTTATCTTTCCAAACATTTATGAATGTATCCCCTACCGCGTTCTCTCCGTATTTTAACGTCGAATTTCGGCTCGCACTATTTCCCGGTTGACACCGCCATTGATAGCTCATCTCAAGATTACAGCGATACCTGTTGTTAATGAATGAAACAGCATCATCGATTCTAAATGGTGTTTGCCCGTGCGAGACTCCAGTTCAAGTTTTCCTAACATAATATGGAGGAACAAGTAGCAGCATTTCACCTTCTCCAATTATTTGAAATTGTGACCATTTGACCATTTTCCACGAGTGTCTGAAGTGATACCCTTTTCACCAATATGGACCTCAAAAACAACTTTTTTCGCGGATTTTTCAGTGCTAGCATATGCCTATCAAGGCCGCCATAGGAGCGAATTCGATCCCTTGTAATCGTAGCTCGGGCAGGGGATTGATAGGTCTCGGTCAGTTTGAACTTATGAAAAGCAACCATCTGGAGAAATCGGCAAATTAGTCCAGTTTTTGACCGTCAGGGGACACCCTCATTCAACATGGCGGCATTCTACCGGGTACCGGGAAATAGTGCGAGAAGAAATTTCATGATAAAATACTAAGGGAACTGGGTATGAAAATTTTCTGTGTATTTCAGGAAAGATAACTTTGCAAGGAATCGAACGATACCGAAATCATATGTGTAAGTCAATGTCGTAATACTGTAAACAATTACCAAAATACTACTTACGACATTGAATCGCTGTTCAAACTCTTAAAATAGTAGAATTGTTAGTATCGTGATTACTTGTAGTAATGCTCCTACCACCCGACCACGCAACAGCCGACCAAAATTAGCAGACGACGTACTTGCCGGTAATAACACCAGATACTTGGGCCAGTTGTCGTTAGTGAATAATGACGTAACGATGTGCGGATGAGCACAGATTTCGTCCATTGAAAGTATACGGAGTTAGCGGTCCATGTAATATAGTCTATGATTTGACAGAGTGAAACTTTATCTTATTCAATTTGGGGATGCCCTCTGGTGGAAACATGGGAAGTAAACGTGTGCGTAATCTTGCAGTGAAAGCAGCAAATGCTAAGGATAGCTCAGCCTTGGTTGCCAAAGTGCTGGTGGCTTTGGACATTATCGACTACTGTGCCCTGTTCATTTTCCTTGTGGAAATATTCTTGAAGTGGTTGGACGACTTTTGGAATTTCTGGAGGAATGGTTGGAATATATTCGACTTTGTTGTCACTGTTCTGGTGAGTAACAAATGCGTAGTATGCAACTTTTGACATCTCCTTCGAAAGTGTGAATTACCCTTCAAAAACTGTTCGGTGTGTAGCGGCTACCAAACCTGTCTTAAAAGTTTATTGGGATAAACGATCTATTCTAGGTATGTCACATGCGTTGTATGTTATGTATAACATTGTCCAATCTCTGCGGTCTGTTTCAGTCAATCATACCTGAAGTCATTAGCTTTTCAAGCGGCAAATATGGCGACCCTGACATTACAGGAACCGGTCTGGCGGATATTGTCGAAAACTTGAGAGTCTTCCGCATTTTGCGTTCACTTAAGATGGTGACGAGGTTTCAGCAAGTGAGAGTGATTGCTTTGGCTGTTGCCAAGGCATTTAGGGTAGGATATGTCTCCCAACGTGCAATTTATGATGATATCAATAACATATTTCACTCACAACTGTAAAATGTTTGACAACTTGACCCTCCGTAAGCCTTTGTTGTAAAGTGAACACCATTGTCTTTGATGTTAAATCCAATCTAGAAAGGATGGTATCCACGAGGCCCTTAAATCTTTCAGTACAAGATTCCATTTATATTTGACGAATAATTTTGCGACTAAATTAAATGGTTGGCCCCATAATTACTTATATTTAGATGCACAATACTTTTCTCTAAATTATTACAACCTAAATCGCGAAAAAGCATGGATTAGTACAGAGAGATATGTGCTTATTGGTGAACGCGGTAAAAAGAGCTTCTCAGACATGAATCATCCACTCAGGATGACTCTCGAACTATACAAACGAGCACATGGAACCGATAGTTTGGAGTAATGGCAGGAAGGCCGCATGTTCCTCAATAAGAAAGAGGGAGTAGGCAGCGCTCATTAGGAACAACATGGAGCTCCTGAGTGTCAACAGAAGAATTATAAAAAACGTGTAGTTTATCCTTGGACAAAAATGATAATCCCCTGATAATCTGGTTACCACGTAACAACTGACACTTTCAAAGGTTTGAAACCAGTGGTTATTAACATATGTGTGCTCTTAACAGTTTTAGAACGGGCATTCCAGTAGATGGCTGTAAGCTACATTACATTTACTGACCTCTAACGGTTTCTTAAAGATGACTTGAAATGAATCCCCGTTTGTTTATGCAGGTAAATGTACGCTACATGTATGTTTTCTGATTTTATGCAATTTCTAACACTTTTGTTATGCGTGTTTCCCCATATGTATTTCAGGCGATGGTGTTTATTACAATTCTTTTATTCGTGTTCATGTACATCTTTGCCATCTTTGGAGTGACCTTGTTCGATGCCTACGCAGAATCGCCGAGAGAAGATTTGCAGTTTAAGAATAGTTTCAGGCAAGTGAAATGGGGATTACCGTCCTTGGGAATACATGTACCTACCTAAGTGCTAAACTGCGTCTGAAATGAGTCATTTAATGAAGCGATTAAGCATTTGATTGGAGCCTACATGTACAATTGAATGAAGTTTGTGGGAGACATGATTGACTCTTAACCCAGACATGCATGATATTCAAAAACGGAAAGCCTGCAGGTGTTTATAACAATGCTGCTGGGTGCTCTGCAATATTTTGGCAGCACATTTTTTCTTCGAAAATGTGTAAAAAACACATTTTTCTCCAACAGCTTAATGCAGGTCGATTCCATTGCATTTGCTTACACAAATGTTACGTTACAGCACGTGTCTAAACGTGTTTGGCTTGGTTAAATCTCGTTCATGAGGTACACATGCTCCACCTCATTTCTGTTGGCTTAAGAAACCAATTTTTAAATTGTATTTCTGTTCTGAAATACACGGCATGCTTTCAGCTCAGTGTTGACGGCAATGGCCACGTTGTTTCAACTATTCACGCTCGATCACTGGTTTGCATTCTACAAGGATATCAGTAAAGTTGTCAACCCAACATTCGCTGGTTTCTACATCGTGTTTTGGATCTGCATCGGATCGTTCATTTTTAGAAACATATTCGTAGGGATCATGGGTAAGTTTTAGTATCTGACTGAAAACTGAAGAAATATATGGAGTCGGCTCCTTTAGCCTGCGAGGTGAATAACACTGACCGACATTTTCACGGATCCATAAGAAACTGTATGCACGCGCACTGTGGAACAGAAAAAGGCGGAATTTCCTCTTTAGACTCAACGCTAAATGCAATTCACCATCTCTCATTTTGGTTATTTTTAGGCTAGGTGCATGCTCAGCGCATTAGCGCTTAAACTATTGCACGCTGAATTAGAACTACCTGACTTGAAACATGTATTGGTGACGTCATGGCCAATGATAGTCGTCTACAGGCAACGGTAGCTTTAATATGCAGTCGATTTCAAGAACTCTTTGTCTGCCTTTAAAAATGCAAATTTGAAATATCATCGCTGTTAGCAATTGACATGTTTTTTGGTATAATGCAATATTATTAATTTCAGTTAACAACTTCCAAAACATTCGAAACGACTTGGTGCACGAGATACAGGAAATAGAGGACACCAAGCAGGCCAACATAAAACTAGGTCAACTCGGAACGGAACTCCACAAACAGGTTGTAGATTATACACTAGGCAACAAGCTGATGAACATAAAACTGATGGCAAATTGGATAAATTTCATTTCCAAGAGCGGGGAATCTCTGATGCTTGCGTGTTTTCTGCTGAGTCGATATTCTATTGAAGAAACTCCAACTGAGTTCATCAAATTCGTATTTCGGTATTTTTGCTGTCACTGATCAGGGAAGCTTTAAACTCAATTCAAGGGAGTGATTTTCACTTTTCTGATGGAGGTCATTCGGGAACTCGCCCGTGCAATTGGTTTGTGTGAGTTTTTAATGGGGATACATGTAGCTAGCGTTGACCCATCAAGGCAGGCTGAACGAGCACACTACCTAGGGCAGCCAAGAATTTTCTCCATGCGCGCGCACATCCTTTAATATGGGGGGCTCGAATCTCTGGCGAAGTGGACTTTTTGCTAAAAAAAGCGGGATGACTAAAAAAACGGGGTACCACCTTCAGGTTTATAAACACTGCGTCTACGCCTTCTTCGTGAACTTTTGTCTCGTTTTCTCGGACTTTTTGTTTCTCTGAGGCGGACCTTTTTACGCACTCCGACTGGGTGCTCGCATGATCTCATTGCTTCAGGGAAATTGCGAATCGACGTCCTGTAGCAAAGCCCAAAAATGAGGTGGTTTGCTACACTGTTATAAGCTGGAAAATGGTGAAGTTCTACTGGAATCTATTTTCCAAGTTTTCCTGTTGTAGATGCGGAAAGTTGAGTGTCATTTGGCTAATTCCCAAGGTGTTCTAGGCTGGAGGCGCAGTTCTTAACATAAATGATCATCCAACCCTCCAATTTAACACCGGGTTGGAAAACGACCCAGTTTTCCTTTTTATACGCTCGTACATGTATATGCATGCTTACATGCTTATTGCAGTCATCCCTGTCTGTGCATTCCAGCATACGGAGTATCTCCTAAAACAAATGCAGGATCTCGGTAAGGTTTGGCAGCTCTGTTACTACGGTGATACTGGTGAGAGACCATTGCTGTGTTCCTTTTTGGACAATTTTAATCGGTTTCGCTTGCCTCTGTAACTTCAGATTTCCTGAACGGATCTCCAGAAAATTTGGTAAATAGACAATTTCAAGCTGATTTCGCAAGTCTTACGCCACGTAGTGGGCACTGTATTTATTGTGGGGTCGTTTTTCGAGTTTATATTAAGGAAAGTGGAATTCCTGTCCCAGGTGTTCGACGTATTCTGTGCCAACTAGTGGCCAATTTTTACAAAGTCTGTTTTGTTGTTCTCTTCTAAATGTATATCTTTCAAACCTCTCCACGATCATAACGGAAACTGGCAGATAAGTTGCTTCTGAGAAGACCATGGCAGATATTGATTTTAGATGGATCTGATTATTGTGGCATTTTTTTGTTTTGCATATGCAATATATCTCCCTACTCCGTACCCGAGAGTAACGGCTGTGGAATTTGGCAAATGTGTTTTACACGTATCTACGCACTTTATGAAGTTGAAGGAAAACAGCTCACGACGTGTCATACAATGGAACCCATGCAAAATAAATACATGTTTATTGCGTTGATTAGGCGTATTGTGGAGGGACTGTTAAATAAAATTATACTGTATACTGTGCTAGGATGACAAACACAGAGAAATTGAGCATATGTACAACAAACCCTTACAAGAGGAACTGAAAGAGCCTGCTGCAGAGCCGGATGCTCAGACAACCATGAAGTGTGAAGACTCGGAAAGGAGGAAGAGCTCTTCTTCCAAGTCCGAACACCGTGATTCGGAGCAAAGTTACACCAGACGTGTCTCACAGTTCTCACACTTGACTGGTGCCGACCTCCACCGAGCTGTTTCGCAGCACATACAGGATTCCACGGATGACAGTAAACGTAAGTTGCTTGTGCAATGAGCCTTATTACTCTGCAAGGGCTTTCGAGTGCGTTTAGTGTGTTATCTGCGAATATATTATTCAGGGGCGTAGCTACCCTATACTGGAATACGCACGTGTGTCTTAAATGAAAAAAACAAATTTGTAAGAATTTCATAGGCTGTTAATTTGTACAAAAATTGAGAAAACTCATTCTTGAAGACTGATGCTCGCTTTAAGAACCACGTGATGGACAGTTTATTTCACAAATAACACTGTTATCAAATAACAAGGACAACCGCATTGATTTAGAACGACATAGTTCACCGAACCTGAAAGGAAGACACAGGGTATCAAAAGGTTTTTAGTTTTGCATTGGAGTTCAGTACTTATTCCACTTCTTTATGGTATTTTATAGTCAAAACGTGAGCCACGATTACCACACTTTAACTATCACAGCTTTGTCGACAAGGAGTTATGAGACATGACGTATGTGGTTCATCAACAACGTATGCTACGTATGCCTCTGTTGCTGCTTTATGTAATTAACTCACCACCTTCTTTTAATTGCGCAGGGTGTAAACCTCTTCATTTGTAAAGACGGTTTCAGTGTCGTTAGTAGAATGATCGGTTTATTTGTCTTGAGATTACTTTATCTAGGCAGCTGTTTCGAAAATCTATGTCGCTAGCTCGTCGCATACACTTTAGATATCGGTAGGCACATCCATTTTTCATTTTGTTTTTCTTTTTTATAATAAGAAAATGGTAAGCAGTTATCGGTAAGTCGCTGATGTGCTTCCGAGGTACGATATCATTTCGACTAGTATTGATATATCCGACAAAGACGCAACAAAGAAAAACTATGGTAGCGTCCCATAGGCGATGACAATGCGACGGGCTTACTAGGTCAGCCACGTGGCTTAGTGTTAATTGTGACATTTTACGTCACGCCGCCAGGTGGCGCAGTCTCAGTGTCAAAGGAGTGGCACCAAACATTTCTCCGTTCAGGCTTGACGAGTTGTGTGTAGTTACATGTATGCGTACTATTATGGAAAACGCCTAGCGTCACCTTGTAACGCCGGAGTCATTTCTGACACTGCGTGTGGAATCATTCCCGACAAGCTTACGCGTCGATAACGCGCTCGGACAGAGCTCGAACGCATGTCGACGTTCTTAAATGAGAACCAGGATTAACCAGTGTCAAAGTTACCACAGTGTGATGAATAAACCATTCAGGTCATATTTTCGATGTCCATCCCATTTTCACTATTTGGAAGTCCACGAATTTCACTTAAAACTTGGTCAATAGCTGAATTTCGAAATATCTGCGCCATATTGAAATTCAGTTTACAGCCAGACGGCGATCAGGTCTTTGATGAAAAAACGTTTTGCGCCAATCTGCTGCTAGAAATTGCGTTTTGACACATTTTTGCTGTTGTAATCCTGGCAAATTTCCATAGTTGTGCCTTGGGATGGACTAATGCCTCAGGAAAAAGGTGAACATTTTCAAATAGCAATGGGTTGGCAAGGACATCATGTTCTATGCATTTCCCACTGCGAAGAAGTATTCACCAATAAAGACCCTGGCTGCCGTTGATAAAGCGTGAGAATGTCGATCCCAGCCGGTGTGAAAAAGCTATAAATGAATGAACGAAAGGTTTTGAGGGACTGACGGTGCAGCTTACCCCTCTACTTGTAAGTTAATGAGCTACTGAGTAGTACATGTACATGTCTGCCCACCAAATCTGTGTCTGAAGTCACTTCCCTGTTCTCATTACTCTAGAGAGCAACAATTTGAAAACTCTTGTCATTTCCAAAAACTGGCCCACACGGCAAGTCCCAAGCAGATCATGACTGTTTCGAATAATGTGAGTGAGCATGCAAACTTGTCCCTTATCGGTCAATGCGCTTTACTGTATTAGCGTGAGTACAAACGTACGACTCGTCGCAAGGTGACGCCAGGCGCGTTCTGTAACGTTTGATTTGTTGCAGTGTGGCAAACCGTGGTGATGGACAACCTCGAGGCAATTTCTCGTAACCCCATACAAACAATATGGCCGCGAGACACGCTGTTTGCCTACTTTGTTCTAATGGAGCATTTAATGGAGAATTTAGCGGAGAGAGGAAAACTTCTGAACTTGGCGGGTACGTTTATCCACGGCTATTAATTCACATGTAAACACATGGGCCAATGCGAACAAAACATTTCTCCAGAATTGAGCGGTGTCGAACATACAGCCATCCGAGATTACACTGCGACACTTGAATCTCGCTACATTTAGTAACAACGGCAAGATATCCGTCACCCACTTTTGTATTGCGCCATTGGGTTCACATGAGTTTTTGTTGTCTTATTACAAGTTTTCCTCGGCTGTATTACTCTGTTGTTCGTTCAATCGCCAACGAAGTATGACTTCCGAGTTACAGCCGTCATGTGTACGCCCATATACAACATAAAAGATTGGTTGTTTTGATAACTACAGAATCAGTCGCTCGCACCACGGTAGACTTTCAACGAATAGTCCGTAATTGTTTTGTGAAGAAGCAAGCACATTTTCGTTGAAACTTTTTCTGGTTTACTTGCGTTGGGAAGAATGTGTCCTTGGATGTTCTCTCTTAGTCTGGATGCAATAAGGGAACAAAATTAGACAAAATCCGTGACTCAATTATAGTTGACTCACGCAAATTGATGTTCTTTTCAGCACAGTCATTGGTACAAATGCATGACGTCAGAGGTCACCACTGAAAACCGATAACGTCCGAAGGAGCCCAAACAGCTTGCGACTACGTATTACCCTTTATTGTCGAAGATCGACGGTGTCTTGAATATTAAACGCGTCAAAGTTCTAATGAAGTGTTGGGATTACTGTCAGTTCTGTTGTACTTTTAATCCAATCTTCCATTACCGGCATTCGCCGAAATTTGTTCATCGAAGATGTTGTTATGTGTTTTTTCTTTGGACCCACATTATTTTAACCAAAAGGCACTACACATGCAAGAGTGCCGTTATTTTAGAGCCATCTTGATACTTGTTTAGGGAAAATATTTGTTCTGAAAGCGTGAGACCCCTAAATCGTGATCATTGTTTATTTATTGTTTTTTCACATAAACGGAAAAAATCAGAGCAGCAAGGCCCTCTGATATTCAAAAGTCATTATTTTTGCTGTGACGGTTTCAGAAGCAGCTTTAACGGGACCCGCGTTCCCCTTTAGCCGTCCATTTTCAAAGTTGTGAGCGATTTAGGCAGCATGAATACTTTTTGCATAAGTGGCGTCATGATCACAAAGATGGGTAGCTTTGTTTTTCTACCACCGATGTCTCCGTTGGCTGGAACAGCGATACATTAGTGAGCTGTGTCGCTAGATGTCGATAGCGTTTTACGTTACAGATGTTCATGGCAACCCTTATTTACCTGTGTCTTTGATGCAATGTTTAAGACTACGCGGTGCTTAAAAGAGGTGTGGTTTCCTTATCCACAGTAACTGGTACATGTATAATGATCCTGTTAAGTAGGCGACCTCTGTTGTGGAGTACCGGTAACTGAATTCAAATTGTCGTAGAATCTTCTGACTCAATGAAATTGATATTTCGAAAATAACTAATGTATACTCGAGTTTACCTAAGGCATGCATTTTAAGTTATTGAATCTTTATTTGGTTTTGCATTGTTTGACGTCAAAATTATTACAAGGCTACAAGTGTTACGAATCTAGGGATTTTTTTTAACAAACACGAGTACTTTTAATCGACATTAAGTGAGCTTCGACAAAGCAGGCGCTCTTCGGCGGCCACGGCTTTAACGTAGAAACAACATTTACATTTCCCAGCCACTCTTGTGCGAAAAGGCACGGACGCCCGGCTTTCAAAATATTTACAACGGTTTCGTTAAGTTACGATTATAAATACTATGTATGATCTTGTATACAAGTCTTGTACTGTGTATAGGCTAAGATCTCCACAGAATTTAAGTCGGATCTTTGGAAACCTGTAGTCCGCCTTTATACCAATTAATTCGGTCAACAGACCACCTGATTTTGAAAAATGAAGCGAAAAAGGTGCGTTTAGCTCCGGCTCTGCAGTCCATTCACGGTCTCTTCTTAGATTTGATATGAAGGTAATAACGTAAGCGTTGCTCTGGAATGTTCATTCGTATGTTAGTACCCAACCTTCTCGAGTTATTTTAAACTTTCTCATGATTGTTCTTTTATTGATTGATTTCTTGTACCATGGTTCCAGTGTAATTTGACTAGCCTGTATAAGATTTTAACTTGTGAATGCTTCTCGTGAAGTGCTGCAAAACTACGCGAAGTTTCCGACTCCAATGCAATGTTCTCGCGTTATTCGAGATGTACTTGCAATGTATGAATCACATTCGACGCTGGTACCACAGGCGCTAGGGTTTATCGCAAATGACGTCACTCAATAATATATATAAGAAAACATAAAGGTTGGACACTCGAAATCTGTTTGCTCAGAATTTTCTACTCAAATGTGCATGGAACTCCACGAAACTAGCATCGGACAACTCTTAGAATACCTTCTTTCATTTGATCTCTTCAAATTGCCTTCGAGTGGTGATTTGGCGACAAAAATGCCAAAAGAATGCCAAAATCAGAAATTCAAGGACCTGATTCCGTGATGTCATGGCAGACGGTCTTCGCACATCCGGGTTTTGACCGACGCTCCCGAGCTAAATCCGAAAGTCTAATTTCGCGCGGCTTTCGCCGTCAATCCATCGACTACTTGATCATGAGAAGCAGAGAGCACTTTATTGCCAAATAAATGTAATTACTCACATATTTGTGTCAAATATAAATTATCCT
>NMRA01000918.1:0-23628 GCA_002633005.1 Phoronis australis
GCGTGTGTGTGTCTCTACATCTAGATCAGACTTAACAAATCCTTCATCAGTCGCATAAATTTACCACCTTCAATTAAAAGGTATAGCAACAGATAAAGGGCCACAGTAGAGACGTGGCCCTCCCATAGGCCCTCTATACACTAGAAGCTTTTTTGGCAAATTATGCCTCAAACTGATTAAAACATCTAAGTCATGTTGCTATAAGTATCTTTTGCGCATAGAGGGATACCTTAGATGGCCGTTCGTGTCTTTAATTCCTTCCAGCTTGAACAAATACTACCGTAATCAAACTTTTTTCAAACAGTCCTTTGTATTTGTTTAAGTTGGATGGAATTAAAGACATCAACGACCTCCTAAAGGTGTCCCTCTATGCGCAAAGGGTACTAATAACAAGCGTGACTTTGAAGGTTTAATCACTGCGAGGCATAATTTATCAAAAAGCTTTCGGCATATAGAGGTCCATAGGAGGGCCACCGTATCTACTGCCACTTGAGACAGTAGTACTGTATAGTATTTGTGGAACCCTGACGCCGACCACTTCACAACTGTCCAGTCTGCACACCTCTTGCAGTATTTTGTATGGTAATTTCCCATTTATTTCACACTAAAATAACTGCCAAAATTGTCGTTTTTCCATTTTAAAAGGATGATTACTTTAAAGCAAACAATAAAAAATTACCAAAAGTTGTTAAGACACCTACACAGTACAAAACCATGCTTGTAATAAACTAAATTTTTCTTAATCTATATTTTCGCAGAGAAATTTGACGAAATAAACTTTCACTTGTTGGCTACATTGTTTGTTAAATGAAAGAAATCCCGTATCTCAATCTCTCAACCACAGCCATTTATTGCATATATCATTAGATAACACCATTCACTACACCAGTGTTGTTTAGCACATTTACCAACAGGATATCCACACTCACAGTCTATGTCAAAAAATACAACACTGATACAAACTGAAGAAAATTGAGATGAAAAAACGGCAATTTAAAAACTGTAAAAAATAAATACATTCCATTTATGTCAGGGTGGCATGTTGTTTTTTTTTTCTAACCATTTGGATGTATTTCGGGAGCAAGTTTTCCAATTTAATATAGGGGGTCTCGCTTTTGAGGTCCAAAATTCAATTTTTTGCCTATGTCATTTTAATAAGAATAAGTCATTTTAAATAATAAGCTGTTAATATTTATTCGGTTCTGTATCCTTGGAACGGAATAACGGTTGTTAACTACAAGTGCCGTGTACTCAACCAATTTTGCATTTCTAACCAGTTATATATTATTACGAATTATCAGTCGCTGCCAGACTCAGAGTTGAAACAGTTTCATGCATTTGTACATTTTGAGCAATGAAATGTATGTGCTGTTTACAACTACTACATAACTGTGTTTTTCTCATTCAACCTCTATTCAAGGAAGCGGTACTTTGTTAGCAGCGACATTCACCCCATTAAAAAACTATTTTTCTTACTTGACAAGGCAAGTAATTGAGAACAACCCTCTAACAAAAAAGTGAGCGAACCTACACAAAAGACCAAGTCAAGCATGGCTATAAACCATGTCACTTAATGGAATGTCAGACACAGGCGAGGATGGACGTTTGGTAAGTAGTTGACTTTTTTGGATTTTTGTTAAAAATAATAGCACAAAGGTTGTGCTATGAACAAACAATGAGAATAATATCGGGACTTGTTAGTTGACCTTGACAATGATGGAATAAAACCTGAATGTAAAAGGCCCATTTACAATACATAGCTTGTATAAGGAAATGACTTGTATCAAGATATTACCAGGTAACCTGTGTTCGTGCTACAGGCCTGAGGAGTGGTCTGGTCATAAGGTGAACAAAAGTTCACCATATTAGACTAGCATCAGGCACAACCAAGACAGATGAAATAGGACACGTTCTACAGACAACTTTCCAGTATTGTGCGAGCACAAAAGCTCCTTTCCAATGACCCAATTTCTTATTTCCTTGTGCAAAAAGGGACTAGTTGATAGGGACAAAACACGATGTTTTCATTCGCAGAGAATGAGTTGAGGATCCCACTGCACAGCAGAGTTAATTTGAGTCACAAAATAAATTTAAAAGGAAGAATAAAAACTACAAACCACTGCATAGAATACAGACCACCAACTACCCTAACCTCATCTAGTGACAAGGCATGTTTCGTCATGTCACTGCTATATCGAAAAGTGGCTATTGATTCTAGCATTGAACTGTAATCATGCCACTTTCAGTTTGGGTTGTATGTATATTAAGGAATAGGGAAGAGGGATAATAGGTTCATCCCCTTCACAGTCACTAGAAGAAAAGTTGCATGTACAGGATATCACCAGGGTTCTTGCCCACAAGGTTAAAAGTGAGACAAATGGCTGTGATAGTGTCAACAAGTAGCATGGCAGAGCCCTTCACTTTTGACAGCATAGGCCTCCTCTAAATTTGCATATGGTATATGTAGATATGCGAGTTATGAGCCGACATGAATGCTATCCAAAAGACAGTGACGGGTAAATCGATGAATTTAATATCATCTTCAATCATCGAATCTCGTATTTTTTGGTGACCTGATAAATCGACACGCGTTCGCTGATCAAAGTACAACTGAAAGTAAACAGACGCGAGTCGGAAATGTTGCGCAAAAAAACCGGCAGCGCCTGACCATGACGTATGCAGAAACAATGCCTATCGATCCTCTGCTTTTGGTTGGAACCGAACGAGGGTGAAACGTGTTTCTTATTAGCCAAATGGGAAACAAATAAGACGCCATAGTATCGCGCTGTCATTCCATTTTTTCCGAATTTTGGTGACCTCATGTCCTAGGTGGTGACCTCTGGAACTTTGGAAGGTCACATTTGGCGAGTTGGCATTATGCTAAACATGTTGAACATCATATTTATGATGATAAAATTTTCAAACAAATTTCTTACCATAAACAGCGACGTTATCACAAAAACCATTGAAAATGACCAAGTGAAAACTAAACAGTTGCTGAGTCCCAATGAAGTCCAACAGGTTACTGTCAACTTCCAATAGAACTCCACTCTGAGTTGGTTCAGCACAGTTTGCAAATATTTTATAAAATTGACAGCCATGAGGCATCACCTCAGAGATGTGCAGGATGGCAAGATGCGGTCAGCCACCCACCAAACCGTATTATCATCAATCGACCAGACTGTGCACTAGATGTCCGAGTGTTGCCCTTTTGACATAATATTAGTGAACTCACTGCGCAGCTCACGTGCAGTATTTTCTCCGTCAAAGTTAAATAGTTATAACGCAATCACTGTGAGTAACATGCTAATACTTTAGCCATGAACAGTTGACGTTATACAGGACCCTAGAAAATGTCAAATTTGACTTATTTCGGAACATCATTTCTCAGAAATAGCTATTGGATTCTTATGAAACTTTCAGATAATGTTTTCTGCTCTGCTCTCTAAAACACTACTAAGATTTGTTTTTAAGAGGTTCCACTTTTGCACGAACGGATATCAAAAATAGGACTTTTGTGAATTTCATGAAAACAATCAGTTGTACAAAATTAAATATTTTAGAAAATCGAAGACCACATCTAGAAGAATTATATCACATAAAATTTAATCATTTTATTGACACCGTTGTTTTTCAAGATCAACACACCATTTCTTTTTGCTAAATTTACTTTGGAAAAATGACATGATCATGTGATCCAATTAACCGCAAATTAATGAAATGTAAAAAATCACATTCTACAGACTTTTTACATTCAGAAACTTACTTTTACCAAATTAAAATTTTTAGTTCTGTACAAAATTATTGTTAAGACAATAATATCCTAAATACATTTAATAGTTATAGAAGTATAATTGGAGCTCTTTAAATTATTAAAAACAAAATGGCTTATAACCAACATACATGAAATGACGTTTGAGCCACGGGAGCGGAATCACAAGAGTATATTTTAATTTTTCAGGTCGACAACGCTGTATCTGGTAACCATCTTGCCAGTGACCGTTACGCTACGGTGTCCAACAGATGGCATTCTTACACCAGAATTCATCCAGTCAGAGTACAGTGTGGACACGACCTCACTTGACCTCACGCAGTGTGAGCCCCGAATAACAAAACTAGCAGATGGAGCGTTCAACAACGTCACGAGATTAAAAACACTGTTACTTAGTGGTAATGACATCGAGAGTATATCAAAGAACTTGTTTAATGTCCCCCTGGGGCTTGAAAGGCTAAACCTTCATAGTAATCGAATAACAAACATAATGGATAGTACTTTCGCTTTACTGAAGCAGTTGAAAGAGTTAACACTACACGATAATCAACTAGAGGCTCTTAGTAGTTTTGCTTTTGAAGGAATGATGTTCTTGACGAAGTTGAGCTTACAAAGAAACAGGATATCAGAAATCCAACCAGGTGCATTTGACTATTTACTCACTCTCAACTCTCTAACACTGCACAACAATAAACTAACGAGACTGCCTGGCAATCTGTTCCGCCGTCTAAACCAGTTGCAAGAGATAGAAATCTACTCAAACCGGCTACAGGCAATAGAGATCGAGGCTTTCAGAGGGCTGACCAAACTTGTTGTCATCTACGTTCATTTCAATGAGATACGCACCATCGGTGACAAAGCGTTTGACGGCTGTACTAGCCTACAGATACTGGACTTGCACGACAATAAACTCGGCATGCTGGGAGAGCAAGCATTTGCTGGACTGAAAGGCGTGCGCAATGTGTACCTACAAGATAACGTGATCACATCCATCCCATCAAATGCTTTTCGAGACTCGTTCATCGCAAGCCTCAACCTTCAGAACAATAGAATTCAGACTATTCCAGCAGACGCAGGATGGGACAAGGTGTCTATGGTTCAGTTAAGAGGTAACCCGTTTCATTGTAACTGTGAACTACAGTGGCTGAGAGACATCATTGCCACTTCCCAAGGCGGTAGGTTCAAGTCTGTCACCTGCGCCACGCCATTCGAGATGAAACTGATCAACAGTAGTGCAAAGCTCTCCTGCCTAGTTCCACCTGAGGTGAAATTCGTCTATGCGTTCAATCCCATATGGCTTCAAATTGAAATCATGTGTAGGGCTAATGGCGATCCAGCACCAAGTCTTACAATGAAAACACCAAAGGGCAGTACATATACAGAATTGCCACACGGAAACAAGACAATCTATATCACTGAAGGGAGATGGAAATTTGGAGTCTACAAAATGTCATACGGAGAGTACATCTGTAATGCCTCTAACATTGTTGGTGTGCGAACAGCTAGCCTCACAATCAATTTTCCACCAGAATTGACAACAAAACCCAAACCAACAACAACTACAACACCAGCAACTACTACCACAACATCAACAACAACCGCAACACTAACCACAACAACAATAACAACTGTAACACCAACTACAACTACACCACCAACAACAACACTAAGTACAACAACCACAAAACCGTCAAGTACCACAACACCAACAAATGCAACAACTATCACAACAAGGATACCGTCACCAACAACAGTCACAACTCCAACTGTCACAACAGCAAACATCATAACACCAACAATCATGACAACACCACCAACAACAATTACCACAACACAAATGTCTACCACAAAAGATACGACATTGACAATGATTTTCACAACCACACCACTAGAGCCAACACCCAAACAGACAATAACAAGATCAACTCAGCATTCAACCATTACTATTACAACAGCAATAAAGACAACTAGTCAGAAATCATCAACACAGCCAACAACGACACATACCACAATGAGACCTACAACCTCCACAACAACAAAGCCAACAACAACAAAGCCAATGACAACAACAAAGCCAACAATAAAATCAACAACAACAACAAATCCAACAACAACAACAACAACAACAACAACAAAGCCAACAACAACAAAGCCAACAACAACAAAGCCAACCATGACCACAACAAAGCAGGCAACAACAAAGCCAACAACAACAAAGCCAACAACAACAACAAATCCAACAATAAAGCCAACGACATTAACAAATCAAACAACAACAGTGGAGTCGACAAGTCAGCCTTTAACAAAGCCAACAGCACAGATAAGTGCAACATCAACTCAACTGACACCAACAAAGGAACCGCCAACAAGGCCACCTGGAGCTACAACATCAACTACGACCATAAACCTACCAACAAAAATACCCTCTCAAACAGTATCTTATGTGGAGCCCACAACACCCATAGCTACAGCTACGCCACCAACCCCTCAGGCCATAACCATGTCAACAGAAGGTACAGTGACGGTGGCGCTAGTGGTGGCCGTTGTTGCTCTTTTCATCGTTGTCTCAGCAGCCACATGCGTGATGGCGTATCGCAGACAAAATAGTTATGTCGTTGAAAGGGTAAAGGAAAAGCATAAAATGGACATGGGAAAGCTGTACTTGTAACGCTGGATTAGTCTTTTATGTTTAATATTGAGTCATGACGCTTCAATTGTATGTTCGCATTACTTTAGTATGTACTATATTTTGTATCGGATATGGTTGCTACTCCAACAAATACAGCGCGTACACTGAGTGGAGGAATAAAAAAATTGGGTCAAACTGCCAGTTATAAATAACTCACAATATCCATGCACTGCATTACTCTCAGCCATGATGCTACCACCAAACACCTTACACTACTGTTCTGGCTCAGTTAGATGCATCAAGTGCCAGTTATAACTACTCACCGTATCAATGCACTGTGTTACACCAACCATGATGCTACCACCAAACACCTTACTGTTCTTGCTCAATGCTTTCTTGGCTTGTAGTTTAGACTGGTACTGGACGTGCATCCAGTTGCCATCAGAGGACACCTGTGATGGAAATTACCATACACTCATTGGTAGGTCGTGCCATGTGACATGCAAATTACAATTGACTCATAGGTAGATTCATGTCACATGACATCAAATTACAATTGACTTGTGGACAAAGCCATTTTTCAATTAGATCATTGGTGAAGACATGTCATGTGATATGCAAATGACAACTACATCATTGGTGCAGAGATATCACGTCACATGTAAATATGGAGCAAACCCGTGACAGAAACTTCATGTAAAAAAGGCAAATTCTGGTAAAACCACCAAAGCATAACCACACGGCAAGCCAAGGTTAACAGAATTTGAACGAGAGATAAAACATCTATAAATCTTTGAAGATAAAACAAAACAAAATCTTTCATAACTTTTCATGTGACAAGTGCAATCAGATTACACGTACGACAAGTGATGACCTTTCCTTATCGTATTTATTTACATGAAGAACATGCTTTAGTGTTTGACTGCATTGACCACATAAAAACAATGCACTTCACAACCTGGCAAAAGCGATCACAAGAATGAACAAACTTGCTCTTGCTTTCATAATGAATCAGGAGAATTTGTACTTACAACGTTTTTTAGAATGTGACCGTATTGCGCAAACTGCTGAAGAATGTAAGATGTCGCTGCAGACGGGAACCTGAAAATGAAATGGTGTGACGTTTACCTTCTAAATCAAGACACGGAAGTACAAAAGGTCAAGGACACTTGAGAAGCATTTGTAGCAAGAAATCTTCACTAATGGAACGGAAGCAAAGAATTATATCTGACAATTGAACATTCCAACATCTCCAACCAAACATGTCAATGGCCACTATTTTTATTATAGGGTAAGCTAATGCAGCCTCAAGCACACTCGCGAAACACCGGCCTTTCATTCGAGTGATTTCGTGTGGTTCTGTGTGATCTTGACTGTTTGTGAGTTGTTAGAGTCAAATGAACGCACCCCTGAACAATGACTGAAGTTCGTTTGTATCCAGTCATTAAGTGGTTTCCTCAAACACGAGACTTACCCGAATATAGTAACCCACATTTCGTCCAATACTTCATCTGGAGAAATGGCCTCTCTAAAATGAACAAACAGCATCAATACACACGAGGATAGACGGAGACCAATACCTAATGCCTCATACACAAACTTGTTGATGAGTTTCCAGCAGGTAGCTCCATTGGTTACATGAACATTTACCGTTATTTTGGATTTCAACAAGCGAGCTATAATTACCGTACCCATCCAAACTAACAGTCATGTTCAGCTGTATAGCGGCCCCTGGGGGACAGTGACTGTGAACAAGCACATCACAAGAACTTCAAATCCCAAAACATATGCAACTTGCCCACCTAAGTTTAATGTACTGTCAATTTCAGGGGCGCTTGGTTAAAGCTGCGTGGGAAATATCCACTCTTTACTGAAGGAGATAAGAACCGATGAGCGAATCCACCATTCGGGTATTTGCCCACCCTGACTTCTCAAAAATTTTGTCCTACTTCCTTAGTTTTGCAACGAAAGAACCCTCGGCATAAACCTGAATGAGTAACACTGAAATCTCACCAATTTGTGAATGCACACAGTTCTTCAAAACATTTTCTGGCAGTTGCTGGGGTAAAGAACTTAACATAGTAAAGCAATAATTTGATGCCATGTACCTCTCATGAAAAAATGCGAAGGGAAAATTTCACTTGTCTGCCATATAACAAGTGAAATTTTACATGTCGAATTCTGAAGAAAAATGACAGTTCAATGACTTTTTGCATTAAGTTTTTTACTCAGCGTCTGTTGTGAGCAGATGTCACCTCATAGCCAACCTTAAGATCTTTCTGACCAAACAACAGAGAGCACAGTACACAGTATTTTATACATTAGTCAGGAGACACCTCAAACACTGCAACTTGATTATTTTAACAACCATTTGAAGAACCAGTTATTTTTATCCAAAGGTGATATTAAGTGAGGCAAGTAGTATGTGACATCAAGGAATTAAGATATTGTACCATGTTAACACAGAAGTGATTACTTAGTTGTGCTATTTAAGACACACAAACATGCACTTAGACAAATTATGTGTCTTGTGCTCAAAGACATCAACAAATTAAGTTTTTCCCAGTGGAGAGCTCACCCTTGTGTGTAGAAAGGATCCAACTGAGTGGGTGATTGTTGATTGGGACCTCCTGCTAAGTAGACACCAGCATCCAGCTGAGATTTGTCTGTGAGAAAAAAGTATTCAGTTCAGAGAACTTCCCTGCACAGGGTATGCCTGCATTCAGGCTCAGGCGCCTATACCGAAAAGTAAGGAGCAAGACTATGGGCCAGCGCAGACGGAAAGCTTAACTCATGTTATTCTTATCTGTGCACAGGTACGTAGAACGATCACTAACCTATGGACTGCAAAATTACCAACAAACAGCGTAAATGCAGTACACATGGTTACAATCAGAAAGCGAGAGAGACTTGTTGTTTGCCAGGTGATAATTGATTTTCATTAGCTACCGACTGTTATCGGATACGGCCGTAGATGCAAAAAAACAAAATTGCCCTAGGGCAAGCCAGCATAGTCGAAACCATACAAAAACCAACAACAGTCGGGGTCTTCGCATCAGGAACAGAACCATCAATTTTCGTAATGATCCTTGATTGGTTTGGCAGATTGAGAAGCAGTTGTCAAAAACAAACACAAACATTTTCAAATGGTCACCAGGTGGTGCAGAAAACATCAAGTCTGTCTGAAAATGGGAAGGCGTTGTCATCTCCTTAATAGAAATCTATTTTTCAAATTTCATGAAAATACATTAACGAACTAAAAAGATACAAAGGCAAACGTAAAAAAATTGCCAAAAGGGGGCAAAGTGCAAGTCAACGTCAGTCATGGCCTTCCAATCAGGAACACATCTGTAATTTTCATAATGATCCTTTGAATGGTATGGCACATACAGAAGCAGACGTCAGAAAACAGACGCAAAAATAACAACAATGGCCACGAGGTGGGGTACAATCCATCAAATCCGTCGGAAAATGCAATGGCATCATTGCCTTCTTATTAAAAACCTATTTACCAAATTTCATGAAAATCCATCAAGGAACACCAAAGATACAGAGGCATATGTAAAAAAACTAAAATTGCCTCTAGGGGGCACAGCGGTATTCCAGTCGGTCCAAAACTCGTCCTCATTCCGTGTGAGCATCGTAGGAACACAAGCACCAAATCTCATTACGATCCTGAAAGAGGTTTAGGAGATACAGCAGCAAATGCCGGACGCCGAGACAGAGATAACGGCAATACGCACCCACATATAAAAATGTTTCACAAATAAACTTAATGTATTAGGCAAATAATTACAACAAACTTTTCTTCGATTCTATTTACACCACAAATTCGACCCAGAAATTACTTTGCACTGAAGTGTAAGCAAAGACAAACTGTGAATCATGCAACAAAAAACAGAATCAGGAATAAACAATCCAAATCCTTCGCTTTCGCTTAAATTCCTAACTTTCTGGGTATCACGAGAGTGATGACGATGATGTTGACAATGATGGAAAGAGTACTAACTCAACCATAGTGATGGTAACTTATGACAACATGTAACAAATGTTTGCTTACTTGCTGGAGTGCCAGGGGTTGGAGAGGTGACTGAGAAAAGCCTACTGGATGCTTCAGACTGGAAAATTATTAACACAAAGTTTAACAGACATTGCAGTTGACAACATGTACAATAATGCAGGTTAAAAGAAACTGTGCTAAGTGCTTACCTAACCAAAAACAGTGAATTGTCCTGTCGTGTCGTGTTATGAAACGTCGCATGGCACATGCCTAAAAGGTTATCGTATTATTGTTGGTGTCAGCGCTTCGGTACAGTTTTTTGATACTGGTTTAAGAGACAGTCCAGTTGATAGTTGGTTAGCTCTTTCTATATAGTGTCCAGGGCAAGTACATTTCACATTTATGCAAGTGAGGCCTGGTAATCAGTTACCTAGCTGGGCATGTGAGCACAGAAACTAAAAGTTTACAAATCATCCCTTGCCAGTCTACCTCGACCAGGATATTAGTTGTTGTGCATGTATCTAATTTTGAACATTTATTGTGCCACATTTATTGGTGTAAATATCTAGTGCGTAATTTCCTTTACATGTTTTAGTTTCCTGAGTTTTTATGTGCTATATTTTGAGTTGTAGTGACAAATGTTGATTTAAAGACCGTAACTTTTTACAGTAAACTTTGGTTGTAACAATAACGGAATAAACGTGGAATACAAATGACGAGTATTCTGTGATGACATGGCCACAAAAGTTTTGATGCTCTTGTTGGAAATAGAATACTATCACGATGAGGATTATTATGAGACGGATTTTATGAGCTTAGTCGGCATAAACCCTGAGCAACTGTGAAAAAGAAATAAATTTTGACTTGGGCCACCAACCGTTATACGGTAAGACCTGAAATTTTATGAACTTGGTCAGAAGAAATAATGAACTGTCAGTTCTTTGCAAGACCAGGGATCGTCTCCACTCCAAGTATGGAGCATTAGTACCAGATTTATAGCGGTAAGTGGTTTAAATAAATATTATTTTGTTTTTTTTTTTTGCAGCTAAATACTAAGGACAATGCTGTTTTAATGAGTACAGATCCCTACAACCCCAGAAATTACTTTTGAAATGAGGTGCAACCTCAGATATCGAAAATCACCAAGTTTCTTGATTGATATCAGATAATAAATAATAAATAATTATCACTGGTTTTGTGTCAACACAAAATTCGTGTTTTAAGTGCCAAGGTAGCTTCAAAGCTACGATGACAAAAAATGGGTTAAACGTATGAAATAGTAGTCAGTCACACCACTCACACAATAATTTTACTTCCAGTTCCAACCACATCTAAATAATTAAGCGTTACTGTAGAAAATTAACACCTGAACTCAATTTTTAGGCAATTAGGTTAAAGTTACAATTACCAGTAATCCGTCGGGTGTTCCAGCAAAAGAATTACGTTCTGCTGGACTCGCTATATGATTAAACAAAGATTGGACAGGTGGCGCTACAGTTTTATCTTTGGCACGACCACCAGCAAGATCCCTGAAAGGAAAGAAAATAAAACCATTAGACTTGCGCAAATACTGCAGCAGGCAAATTTCCCCAAGACTAGGATGGGCGTAATAGCATGTTTTATTGAATTAGAAGCACACTCCGAAATTGTGCTTTGACTGATTTTAATAATACAAAGAAGACATTATTCAAGTAATATTGATAAAGGATATTGAGCTTTACTTAGCTAAACATAGATAACATACTATCAACTTGATTCCTAGGCAGCGCTGCTTTCTCTAAACAGTTATCTTGTAAATCAAGAAGAATGCTTCAAACTAATTGTTACAAAAGACTGCAATATACTTCACATTATCGTATTATCGCTAAGGCGAGATCAGCAGAGAACAGCAACATAATTAGCGCATACTGTAATTCTTCACTTTTTTACCGCACTCATGTCACTTCGTACATCTAAAATTATTCGCACAAATAGTTTGCTTCTCACGTATTTCACAAGAGGCTTCTTCGTGGAAATGTCCTGCCTCACTTAATTTGAATACAGTCAATTTTGAATACACCAACGCAAAGACGTCATTAATTCTAATACACACCTCCTTAAATGTGTTAATAAGGGCTGAACATATATTCACCACTTAAATCACCAATTCATATTGGTTATCTCATGCTGTTGTAAACATGACGAAGAGTGTCCTGTCCTTGAAGAGTGTCCTGTCACTAAGAGTCAAAAGAGTGCTTCACTAATAATCATGTAAAGAATTCTGTTATTGGAACAGCATAAATTAAATTCCTGTTAACTGGATCACATGGACAACCCATAGGCCACATTTTGTAAAATTTACACACTGGCAGTTGGCAATGCTTGGCTACGCAGTTAATTTCGGACACCCGTCAACTAGGAACACTGTATATACAGTTTATCTGGCACAACCTGACTATCAGGAAATAGTTTATTCATTTCGTACGACATGAGTGGAGAATTACCGTCCTTACCTGGCTCTAGTCTCTGACTTGGGCGTAGGCGACATCTGTGACCCGTGGCTGGTGGGGGACGTCCAGGATCCACTCCTGTTGAGGGATGACGAGGGGCTGGCACCAGACGAGGTGGACCAGAGGCGGGGCTGTAGCTGGTGGAGAGGAAAGTAAAATTACAGGTGCCTTCTTAGTAACTCCAAGCCAGGATATAACAAGTATTATTAACATATTACTCCCTAGAAAACTAAAAACGATAACTTTTGTTATTTCAAAATGAGAATTACTCGTTTTGACAAACGTGAAATCATAACGATAAGTTCATACATAAACTGATGCACAATTTAGTAACTGGACAGAACTGAAGATGAGTTGTCATGGCTGCAGAACCTGCTTATGTAACATATTTCAAGATTTTATGCTTCACATAGACTCTAACTGATACATCGTCTGTGGACAAGGAAGTCATACAAAGGTGATGGCCCAGAAATGGGAATGGTCAACCAATTCACGTTTTGGTTGATACAATAAGGAATACTAAACAATATGTACAGTAACATTATATGGGAATAATAGATTTGATAAAAATACACTGCCGAACCAACAATTACGCCCTTTTGATTTAAGTAAAAAATATGCAAATTATAGGTCAAAGGTAAGCGGAAGATTTTTACCATGTGGCCAATTAAATTGCACTAGTAATAGGACTGAATGAGTAAATTATCAAATATCATCAAAAAGAATAAAGTTTATCGACAGGTAAGTCTGAACTTATTGGGCTTACTGGTTCTCATTATATTTTTCACTCAAATGCAATTGCCAGATCACAGCGATAACTATCGGTTGACAGATTACCCATGACGACAACCAACCCTACGCTAAAGTAGGTTTGGTAGCCGTCACGTAGGATAGAGTTGGTGGACCAACTGCAGTTAGACTCACTGAAGGAGCAGATGCATGTTCTCCAAGAAGAAAGCCAGGCAGATACTGTGACTGAGGTGGCGAGTTGACCGGCGACCCCATGGTCATTGGCTCTTGACCAAGGTGACCAATGCCTGAAACAATTAGTCATTTCGAAATCTTATCTTATGCAATCGTAATACAGAATGGATTCTGGAAATTACAGAGAATTTCATATAGGCCTAAAGCAAAGAAGATTGGGAGAGCAACTCGCTGAGCACCATATAATACAGAACAGGTGCACCTCCTGGCTGCAGATCTGAGGAACACAATAGCATCTTAAAATTTGCCCTCAGCAATGCTCTCTTGTGGCTGTGTTCTAAATTCACACCAATTGTGCCCTGTCTGAGGTCTAAAGGCCTCTGAGTTGGCAGTGCTTCCACAGTATATTATCCGTTTGCAAACTACGCTAATTGTAGTAATAGCCGAAATTACCCGATGCTGGAATCGAATCAGTGACCCCTACAAACAGGTAAGCATGCTAACTATTCAGCTAATAGGCCGTCATACCACCAGCCGCGTGCAGTGTTAAAAATAGCTAGTTTCAGATTTTGGAAACTAAACGAAGGACTGCTTGAAGAAAAAGTTTGATAACAACAGTATTTGTTCCAGTTGGAAAGATTTAAAGACATGGATGCCAGCAAACACCGTCTACGTGCTAAAGGTACATTCAGTGTTCTCCACAATACCAATTCCAAACTCCACACACAGGGCTCGATATAACGAGCTGCAGGTCGCATTTGCGACCTGAAATTTGGAAATGCGAGCTGAGATTTTTGTCAGCTCGTATCAAGTCGCTAAATGCGACCTGGAATTTCCAACGTATGCGAGCTGAGTTTTTACACTTCTCGGCAGAAACCTGGCAAATATAAAGCAACTCTTAATAATCCGACCGTTATTTGGTCGTTGCCAAATCCAGGTTCACAAGAACGCCAACCGAGAACAGCTCTCCCGATGACTTGTACAAGTAAGCAAGTCGCGTGAACATGGGATATGCAGAATCGATCTTTGACGCGTTTCATTGGCTAACACTTTCGACCACTTTTGCAAGTTTTCGGATTTGGGCTGGAAAGTTTTGGGCCACTGCATAACACGTGATAAAATGTCACAAAACGGCGGTGTTTCTACTAACTCTTAAGCGATCAACTTATCAAACTTTGTGGTGGACAAATATGTTTATCTTTTGCGTAAGACGTCCTTATTACATGTACCAAATATCCACGACAACATCCCTGATATTGCCGGCACTGCGTCACTGATAGGTCCCGTTGTTAGCGCGCAAGCGGTCCCGGCAGACAGTCGTGACTTAGAGATGTGCGTCTTGTTTTTTATTGCATATGACAGCCAAAGTGAAAATGACAACCCTATTAATCGCCAAACGACTGCTACGTCTTTACTTTCAGTTGCCAAGAAATTATTTAACCCTTTTACTTGTTCCTGGGGCTACGTGCGCGAAATATGATTTGACTTTCAAACGTTGCTGCCAGCGTAAATAATGGGCTCACCCATGAGCCACCCAATTTGGCGAATTGGGCAAAAAGGTTCGCCTCAATGAAACAAAAGTCCCGCGAGTAAACGAGACAAAAATCCACAAAGTCCACAGGAATTCGGCGCAGATGCACGATTGGCAGGCCTGAACTTAGTGGCCCCGTTTTTTAGTCCTCGTTGATATATTTTCAGTAACAGGTCCGCATATGGAAGAATTCTAGCCCCCCTATATTTTAGGCTGGGTGCGCGCATGTAAAGTGTAGGCCTGCTCCTGCGATTCAAGTGGGGGGACTCACACGTGCGCACCACTTCAAAGCTGCAAATCAAAAGAGAACAGCTACAGTTATAAGTGAAAGAGTATACCAGCTTGGCTCTGTTAAGCACCCGGGTACGTGCCAGTGGTTTATTTTAAATGAACTCATAGATTCCCGGCGGTCATAAAAGATCCGATGCTTTACGATATTCCCCGGGACCGATATAAACCAGAACTGATATTTCCTGTGACGATGTTTCCCGAGGTTGAAGTTCCCTAAGCCCTATACTCTATGCCCATAGCCAGCTGTTGCAACTAAACGGTTACTAGATGTGAAGTTGTGGTCAGCGATTTTTTTATTCTTCTCTTCATACACACCCTGGCAAGTTTTCGCTCTTCAGGCCACCGTCGCCATAAAATGTCCAGACTCCAATAGAAACAATCTTGTTCCGGCTGAAGCGGGCAATTAAAAACAAAATTATTCCGGGTGGCTAAAAAGGGTACAGTGTAAGTAGTAACGATATCCAAAAAGTCACCCCAATACTCGATGGAGTTTGTCTCGCAAATTCCTATTATTATATCGTTTCTTACCATTGCAGTCGTTTAATATCATGCTCACGCACAAGCCTACTCCCTAACTTTTGAAGCGTTTTGTAATAAGCGGTCACTGATTTACTAAGCATTCCCCTTAAACCTTTGAGAATTTTCCATTAAGCGCCCACGGTTCAGGCTAGCGCCCATCATAGCGCACTATACAAACGACAGCGCGTGGTTTAAAATTGACACGCAGCCTATATAGTGTGTCATTCTCATTTTGGAGCGGAAAAATGGCGGGAAATTTTTGCGACCTGGCATTTATGAATGCGAGCTGGATTTTGAAAATGCGACCTGAGATTTTGGCTAGGTCGCAGAATGCGACCTGGCGATTTGAATAGCGTCGAGCCCTGACACAAGTTTCTAGAGTTCAACATCAGTAGTCAACACTGTCTTTTTCTCTAGTCTATAGCCTTAACATCTCCACTGTACATTGAACTGGTCAGGTGTGACCTATATTTTAACACTTTGTAGGGCCTACACGTGAAAACTGCAAAACGTACTCGAAGTGCCCATTCAACTGACGACTGTCTCACAAATAAAAAACTTGTTAAAAGCATGTGGCCAGGAAGAGCGCACTACATACCTGTCCCTTGACATCGAAGACATTAGTCTTCGTTAACTATCCATGAAACTACACCGGGTAGCATATCGGCAAGAAATAAATATCGGTCACTAATTTCACCAAAGTTTCTAATGCCGTAAAAGCTGTTGCGTTATTTTTAAGAGGGATTGCTTTGTTTATCACTTTTTCAATATGTTCATAATTGGTGTTTTTAAAGTAAAATGCCTGATAAAATGCCTTACTGATAGTGTACACCTCCGCCCCCGAATCTCCCGGAAAATAACTCAGACTGTCACACATCTAGTCACTCGGCGACTCAATGACATTTGGCCTTAGGCCGTAGCTAGACAATTCTCGCACGTTTTAATAGTAGATGTGATCAGCATGTGTTAAATAAAACGCATTCTTTTGGTACTGCTTGTGTTATTTCTTTAGTTACAATGCACACCTCCGACAAATAAACACTGATGACATGCACGCGCTCGCTCACTCACACACGCATACGATCTTCAAAACAAAGGTCACGTGACTACGACGTGAGTACGTCCAGATTTTTCTCATGTTGCTGGGTATAATGTTGCGCAGATTTGAACTTATCTTGTTCATAATACCGATCTCCACAAGAACTTGCACTCCGGGCGCGTTATTACGGCGAATTCGGTACTGTTTAACTGCCTCTCAGTAATGTTAACTATGTTTATTGTTGGTAAAATCAGGCTCTGATTAGATGCTGAGGGCTGAAGTACCAAGTCAGCCAAGGTTTTAAACCCGGCATGGCAATTTTTAAACTTGACGTGCTTTCCCCAAACTCGACGTGGCAAAATCCAAACTCGTTACAGCGTCGAGTCAAAACAGGTCGTGGAGAACACTGACTTTACGTGACGTGAGTTTTTAATCATTGTGAGACATAAGTAAGTCGCCGAAAATCTTCCAACCAATGATGCACTTATAGGAGCTTCACCGTCTGTACTTCAACTAGAGACGGTGGTCACTGTCTATGTGTTGCCTCTCTAGGTTTCTGATTGACCAAACCATGCTAACTGGGACAACCTGTTCCGGTTTCAACATTGAATAGATGCAAATATGTTGGATGATTGCAGCAGTAACTTTATGTATCTGCCAAACATGAAACTTCAGTTTGTTGGCGACTCAACACTTTTGCCTGAGATCGTTTAAAAGTGTCTCAGCTTCAACTTACCGTGGTCGATGTTGCTTGAATACATCTCCGATCACCTTTTCGAAATTGGCGGAAGTGCTTTACAAATGGCTGCATACAAATAAAGCGCTAAGTCTATAAAATGACATTAACTTTATGAATTGTTTTGTTCTTTTTGTAAACAAAAATATAGAAATATATTTTAAATAATTGTATATAAGTGTTCAAATTGCAAACAGTGACATTTTTTAGGAAATAATTGAATAAAATTTCTATAGTTTTACAGCCAAGTTTTATCAACTGAAACGTGAATTATCTTACCAATGAAAATGTTCAATACAAATCTATTTCGGTCAAAGAAAGTGTTGTACCCTCTGTTTGTACTCCCACTTTATTTTGCAAATTAAGCAATGTTTTATAATAAGAGACATTCCAATTCAATATCAGCTTCCTAATAAGTAAGTGCTAAGATACTGCATGGGATTCTTCCACTGAATATTTTTTTTGCAGTCTAAAAGCGATTTTAGAGTTAATTCATTATCTTACAGCGGGGTTCATTCAGAACAGCGTATCAGAGGCAACTGACGGTATATTTTGACAAGCGAGATTCTATCGTAGGCCTACGTTATCTTTTCTTGAGGTGTATTCGACAATTTTAAAGGAACACCGGCGTAGGTGTCACAGACGTCGGACTTATTGCTGTCTCTGCAAATAATCGGTAACAGTTTTGGTGAGTAGTTTATGATATTGGCTGTCGTTTATCCGTCTTCAGAGGTTGTGTTTACGTTTTCATTCCTTTTTCACGCGACAGTCTTGGAGTTAAACGGCACATTACCAACCAAGCCAAGGCATTGCCGTTGCCGTTTGAATCGTTCCTTCCATTCATTCGTCATTATCCGACTTTACATCTGTCAAAGAGATTTTTGACTACCTGGAAGTGGTAGCCCAACTTAGCTTCAGCTGGTTGTGTGCCGCTAAAACCGATGGAAATATTTCTTCTCGTTTTGATCGCTCACATTTGTTTAGGCGCATGCACAGCAGACCGAGTCCCCGACTCCGGCCTTACTTTTATGGTTTCTCTCCCACAGAGCCAAATGATGGATGTGGACGTGTTGTCAACGTTAAAAAAGTTGAGAACGGTCAATTTTGGCAATTAATTTTTTTCACAGTTTGGTTAGATTTTAACATAACATTGACAAAACATTCTTCTTGGGAAGAAGAAGTAGAGAAGCAGAAGACACCGTTCTAAATCATCCAAACAGATGCGTGTTGTAATTGTTGTATTTTGTGAATCCCCCTTAGCCATTAGGACAGTGGAGCTCCTATAGAGGCTTCATACGCCGGAAGCTTTTCTGCGAATTATGCCTTGCATAAATACATCAACGGCCTCCTAAGGTGTTCCTCTATGCGCAAAAGCTATTTATAACAACGTAGTATTGATGTTTTAGTCAGTGCGAGGCATAATTTGCCAAAAATCTGCCAGACTATGAAACGCCTATAGGAGCTGAACAGTCTCTACTGTGGAGTATGGAGCCAGTAGAGACTGTGGTCAATGTCTACATCTAACATTGCCTGGAGGTAAAGCTGTAACAAATTTTAAAAGGACTGAGAATTTTCAAGTTCTCTCAAAATAAAATGAGCCTTGCACTAACCTTGTGTTATGTTCAATATATCATTATTGTAATGGAAATACTTGAAATATATTGTTGTGCTGTAAACAATGTTATTAATTTAGTTAGTGTTGTACTATGGTTTAGTGATGAAGAGAAAGTAATTGGTAGGCTTTGCCTCAGCTCACAGTGTTTTATCACAATCCAAAATTGACTCATTTAGTGATAAAGGATTAGCAGTTAGTGCAGTGATGAAAGGCTGTCTGTCACAATATAGGGAGGGACGTTTAAACAGGAGATTAAAATTCCAGGCTCTCTTGTCTTTCTCTTAGTCATACTTCAGATAATTCAGAACAACTTATTTTTTAAAATGACCTATTCTTATTAAAATCACATAAGCAAGAAATTACATTTCGGGCTTCAAAAGTGAGGCCCCTTTCATATTGGAGGCCCCACTTTTGAGGCCCGAAATTCATTTTCTTACCTATGTCATTTTAATCAGAATAAGTCGTTTTAAATTATAAGCTGTTTTAGGTAAAAAAATAATGGTTTTGATAAAGAAAATAAAATTGTAACCCAGTGGGTTTCACCACCCGACTGCTGATGGTCTCTTGATTTATACTGATGGTATATGCAGCAACTAATTTCTCTCAAGGAAGGAATTTTTTTTATACCTGTTGTTGGAGTTTATCAGTGATTTCTATGTTTAGGCAGTTACAATGAGAAGGAGTTTCCTTTTAATAGTTCTTCGTCATCAACAATTCTTTTTGCATCAAGGTATCATGTTCACTTTATTTGTTGACAATCTTGATGAAAGGATATGGCCATAGCTCTGCTCTGTTTTCTTATGCACAATAAAGCAATTTATTTGGCAATGCTAGGAAATTAAATTTGTCATAAAGATGAAATAAGCAGTGCTGTACCCTGCCCTGCCCTTCCTTTGTTTATTGACCACAACATTGAGTCACTGTCATTGTTCAAGCATGTAACCTGGCATTATACCCACTTATGTCATTGTCAACATGACAATGGGCGCAGGAAAGGGATTTGTATTCCAGGCATGGTCTACAGAGTTTGATCACCAGGTATTGGGTATTTCCAGCATGGGGAGTGCCTGAATGAGTGAAGTTTAGGGGCGTGGTTATGTAATGTTGTACTGTGGGCTGGTTGTTTGCTGTAGGTTGTTCATGAGGTAAGGGTTTTAGGGAATCCTAGTTGGATTTTAGAGATCCGGTCATGAATTTGTTTCTACCCCCTGGCAGTGTGGCATGTTACCAATAAGAAAAGTGTTTGATTTCAAGACTATATGCCAGCTTAGGTGTTCTGTATCTAGCTTCTAAAGGTCACTTCTTTCATTACTAAGCTCAAGGGGAAAATTACGCAAATATATGTGAACTACTGCTAATGTTATGATGTTATGTAAATCAATGTTAGGTGTTGTTGAGGTGTGCTGGATGGTCCTGTTATTGAAATGTTGCAGTTTTTTGGTAAACTGGTGCCACAGCACAAAATGCCACACATAATTGATTCCTGAATGGGGAATATTTATTAGGTTTGTAGTTCCAGCTCAATTTTTGCTTTTTATTGGAAACGTCTCTTGGAATATTCCTCTTGCATTTGTTTTCACAGTATCTCAATTTTCGTCATATTGGCACGTATTTAGACCCATGAGCCTACGCAAGTGACGGTGTGCTTATGGCAGCAATAGTCACCTTCTGTTCTATAGGCAGCATGTTGAAATCGCCTTTGTCAGACAGGTACCAAGTTTTTTGCTGTTGTTGATTTAAGTGCGCTCTCTTTTTTCGTATGCAAGCTATAAGAAGTCAAGCTGAGGTCAAACTTCTAGCTGTTGTGGATTGTTGGAGCTTACAAGTGATGTATATGTGGGTTTTGGCTAAAACGGGCCAAAGTTACTCTCTCTGGAGGACTGCAGGGAACCTGTCTCCTTCAGATTGCATAAAAGTAATATGTCTTCAGTTTTTATTCTGAGTTTGGATGACTAACCCACAATATCAATTTACTATTTACATGAAACTGGCCGAGATTTTAAAGCAGGTAAATTTGACAGCGTTCCTTAGTGTTACTGTGCCGTCAAATCACCATTGTTATGTAGCAAGTTGTTCTAAGGATTCGTATAAAAAATCACTTAATGTGTGTGAATGTAAGGAATCATTCTATCAATGTTTAATGTCCTCGTTTTGACAACAAAGTTAAAATTGGATCAAAAATTTCTTTTGTCCTTCCCAGGTTGAAGAGTTAAATATTGAGTGTTTCCTTTGATGAAAATGTAACTGTAAAAGGTAACACTTTGTTAAGCTAAGGAACAAATTTCTGAAATTATGTGAGTGAAACTTGATGTTACCATTATAAAATGGTTGATGTTGACATCAAATTTATCTCTTACATAAAAAGTATTAAAGTGAATAAAAACATCCGAATAACATCTAGTTTAAAGTGTGCAATTATATCTCTTGTGCTTTTGAGCAAAGCTTCGCCGCATGTGCCTATTTCCAAGTCGGACACTTGAGTAAAACATATCTCTGAAGAATGCAGTATTTTGGAAAAAGGCACATCAGCCTAAATCCACGCATACGCAGTGACCATTTTTTTTTCTTTTGCTCGTATTTGTCAACTTGGTTTCCCTAAACTGAAAGACATCTTGAATCCATTTTGAAACTTCTAACATATCTGTCTCATTTGAGTAGGATTTTCAAGAACGGTGCCTGTGCTTATTTTCGTCTGCAGAAAATTTGTGAATTCCAGCTGAACTTAACAATTCATTGATCATGTTTTTTAAAAAAATATAATGTATGACCATGATTTGTAAGGATGTTTCAGCTTTGTTTTCAGATTCATTTTTGTGAGGGCTTTTACTAAATGAATGCAGTGCTGAGAATTGATGAGGTTATCCTCGCTAAAATACATTATTTTGAGATAACTAAGACAAAACATAATCACGATTTCCAATATACTGTTTAGTGAATATGGGGGTTTCACTTGGTGTGCTGGTGAATACAGGAATCTATAGAGGTACTTGTCTTCCCATTGTCTTCAAGTGGCTCATAATATAATTTCTCAATCATGAGGTGACCTTTGACACTTGTGAACGTCATGTGGCCCTGAATGTACCGTTGATAACTGGTGCAGTGTTGATAACGCAGATATGTCTTTGATATCCTGATATGGTAAGTGATTCCTCCTGCAGGGTTCTCATCCAGTTTAAATTCAAACATGGCTTTAAGTGTGTGACTTGTATTTGTGTTGTATAATTTGTGATCAGGATTATCGATTATATCCTAAATCATACATGCCTTGGTAACACCTGAAACCTGTTCAGTAGACTATGTAACCACCCACTGGCAGTGGTAAACTGACAGGCTCGCTGTTCAAGGATGGCGTGTTCGTTTCAATTCCAAAATGTAAACCACGAAAGTAAACATATCGCTGCGATTTTCACTGAGAACAAGTTTTTTGCTTCAAAATCATGAACAAGACATGAAGGCCTTAGAAATAAAAGCTCGCCATCGTCACTGTTTTGGAGATGACGGGAAATATAGAAAAGCCAACATAGCATAAATCGTGTTGTTCAATAATTTTTCTCTAATTCTTGTACCAACTTTGCCACAGTTTCAACAGGCGCGGGTTACAATACGCTTAGACCCATTGTCACGAGTGCCACATCTGAAGCAGGCGCTTAATTCGCTCATGGCCGCTTTATTCTCTGACGGGCGCACTTGCTTTTGAGTAGGTTTCAGGGTATATTATGAACACATCCGGAGCATGTCATTGTATTTACGACAAAATACTACAAGCTGTTTGTGTTCATTAGTAAGTTATGAACACTGGGCATGTAACACTTTCTGAGGACATTGGTCATGTTCACCAATGCAAAAAGAGCTCATCAGCTAATGCAGGTGACCTGTTAAATCTGTTAAATTGAACCTATTCTTGGTAACCCAAACTTTTTTTGCCTGTTGAAAGCAGTTGATATTTTGCTTGCATGTGCTATAATGGTTGTTAATGGTCCATAAAATTCTTAGAGGCATTAGAACTGATCTTTGCTGTGGGGGGAGGAATTCTGAGGTGCACCAAGTTTCGCTAGACTATCACGGGGGGGGGGGGGGGGTTCA
>NMRA01000918.1:23661-84228 GCA_002633005.1 Phoronis australis
TGGTTCATAACCTATGTGGTTTGTTACTTCAATTAAAATTCCAAATCATTATCTGTATCATTAAATGCTGGTGCTGGTGCATGCTTTGTAGGTCACTAACTGTATATTGTCAGTGTCTGCCAGTAGGTAAAACATTTTTCAGTGTCCATAAATTCATTGGAGACAGGACGGTTTGGTTCGTGAAATCAATCCCTCTTTTCCTGAAATATTTCAAAATTCACAGGAGCGGCACCTATACCACATTTTGTGCCCAGTTGCCACCACTTATTGCCCCATCCAAACTGAGGGAAAATGCTCACCAAAGTTGCCAGCACACTTATGCATACCATTCTTTCCTGTGGAAGAACCCATGTGATTTATGCACGTTTTTTCCGAAAAGCAAATGTGCGTTACTTATACGGCCTTTCATCCTTGTTATTTGACCAAGGTGACTGATGTAGTCGCAATTTTCAATCTAGTCCTTGATGAGGTGATTAGCATACTAAATTCAATTTGAACCAGATTGTGTAGAACCCCGATTACACGGGGTGACCGTGTGACTGCTGGGAATATTAGAATATTCCACCCTTTCCCAGAGTAAACATTATTAAAAAGGAAGATTGATTGTGAGTGTCTAGATAGAAAAGTTATTTCATAAATATTTTGTTAGTGTTTAAAACCTTTCTCGATTAAAACGCCCTTAGGACTTTATTCGGTAAAACATAACCAAGGTTGATAAAGCACAAAACCTTCATATGGAACTCTGTTTCGAAAATGATATCTTTTGTAGAGTTCAGCTAAAAAGTGAACCCTTTTATCTGCGGATACATTCACTCACGACTGATCATCTGGGGCAACTGTGGTGCCACCTGCCTTGACACAACACATGGGTTTGGTTCAGTAGGCATTGTTAAAGATGGACATCTTTACAGCCTGTGGTTGTGCTACACTGGTCTAGCACAATACTAGTAGGCTGTCCACAATCTTCGAATCATAACCCATAAATCAGTGTTATGTAATTCTCAGTGAAGTATGAAGTGGAGATCTCCTACCTATGAAAAACATTTGCTAACTGGGTTGTGAAGGTAAGGTTTTGAATGGGACTCTGTGTCTGCATTCTAATACTTATCAGCCTAGGGCAAGTCTGACTGAGTATGGCAAGTCTCTTAAATTTTAAATGCTGGAGCTTTTATTCATAAGGGCGTTTCTTTAATGAATACAAATTCATAATTTCAGACAGAATTAATTTAACTGCCCAATGACGTCATTTGTTTCGAAATTTTGTTCATAGTTTATAATTTATCATGGAAAGTCGTGTTTTTGGTTGATTGGTGGGAGTAGTCAGATTTTGAGAACCAGTTTGAAGCCTGTCATTCAGCTGAGCAAACTACTGTTTTGTCAAATTGCAGAAACCTTATAAGTGTTACCATCTATTTGGTTACCTCGATCAAGTATTACTTAGAAGATCCCTTAGACTGGACTTATTCCTTTCATCGTTTCAACTATCGATGTGTAACTGACTTATGTAAATGAGCACGGTATATGGGTTGTTAGATACAGTACATGTTCTGACTAATACGTATATTTAGATATTGGCAGCTGCTGACCTGTTTACACATCATGTTCGAGCTTGATCTAATGCTTGATATCTTCAGCTTCGTAGTTGTGCAGAGAGGTGTAATTCGTCGTGGTAGTTCCTTTACTGAAAATACGTCAATTCTGATGTGTTCAATGTTCATAGATGTGCAAACTGCTGTGTTGTCATGGTTTTGAAATATAGGAGGTGATGGTATTCATCTACTACTGATTTGCGGCACTAAAATCTTTCCGTTAAGTAGTTATTCCCCGCATGCATGGTGTTCTGTTCTAGTAAAAGAGACTTGCCAAGACAGGTCACCACTGTGACCACTCGCTGACCATTATGACTAATCACTCACCTCTAATCTATATATCTTCAGTACCAAGGTGACTTTCAGATATTTAAGTTTACTTATCACAGTTTCGTCAACAATATTGAAGGGTCAACTCTGTCACATGTCAGAAAAACAACGTTTGATTGGCCTCATCTTGTTTCGTGCTCAGATTAGAAATCATTTTTAAGCTTAAGATGAACTGACAGTTTGTTATCGCTTCCGATAGGGCTCATGAACTTTGCTTAGTTCCGGTCATTAGAGGAATTCCAACCGTTATATTGCTATTTGAAGAAAGAAAATTGTTGTTGATGCCAGAACGTGGACTGTTTATTTCTGGGCGGATGTTTAGTAGTGAACTAGTGTTCTGTACAAGATTGTGTTATTAGAATGTCTGTGCGTGACAGAAATATCTCCAGATCTCACTTAATCACTTGTTTTATGTTTTTGTTCAATGCGGATGCGTCATTCATAAGCTAATTGTTCTCTTATGGTATTGGTTTTAGCACTTGTAATCTGTATTTTTCAGGCCATGTGTTGCTTTTAAGTAAACAAAACTCTTGTGCCCTATGATGTTCTATTGATTACTTACCTCACTGTATATTCAAACATGTAACCAGCTTGCTGAGAAACTTCTAACGGTGGGCGACAACTCCAGGGTTTTTTTTCTTCAAGCTGTTGCATCTGTGGTCTCTTGTCTGGTCTGCACTGATTGTCATAAAATGATTTTCATCTGGGATTTCACCTACGCAAATTCACATCAACTGTAGAGTATATCAGATAATGATGATATGTCCCTTGAGTTTAACTATCCAGATTTCTATTGAAAGCAAAGTAACAATTTTTTTTGATATTTTTGTAGTTTCAAATCAAAACAGCTGTTTGTTTGTGTTTTTTGTTTTGTTTCGTGCTCAGTCTTGTTGATGTTGCTCGCTGCACGTTCTTGTTCCATCATAGTCAACAAACCTATAACTTTTGTATGCTTGCTCAAACCATTGGAGGATCGGATTACCTTAACTTCAAGAGTTCACAGTAGTTTATAAAAATTTCAGACATGTGTTTTTTTTCTAGAAAACCACACTATTCAGCTGCTAGTGTCCTGTCTGGATTTCCTCAGAGGGAGACTTGTTTATTTTTCTTGAAATGGATTCTTACATTATGCTGATAGCCAGTTCCTTGAACTCTTAAACAGTTCTGAGAAATTCTGGTTTTCAAAGTTCTTCAAGCAACCTGTTACATGTAAGAATGTAGGATGTTGTTTTTCAACTTTCAAAAGCTGCTTTTTGTGATTGAAAGGAAGTGCGAATGTGGTGATTTTATACAGATTTTTACAGGTTTTTTCTCCATGGTCTTCATTAATCAGTCCCTACTTCCTGGACATGTGAGTCCAGCACGTTTTCAAAGTGGACATCTGTGTTGTCTTCTGTCCCAGACTAAATGGATTAAATAGTGCTTTGGGGTTCTTAACTTATTACATGTCTGCTGCCAGGTTCAAAGACCTTTGGTTTGAACTCTAATAGACCTGGCTGGTGAGAAGATATTGGATTAACATTGTTACTAACCAAGTCTTTGTCTAAAAATCTAATTTTGGTTTTTAAAGCCACTTTCTGTTGTAGAATTTGTCTGGAGTACGGTAATTTTAGAGGTTTGAAAGAGCAGTTAATTTTTCACTAGCTTGCAAATCATTGCTCATCTAGATAAAGACTGAGCGTGCATTCCGTAGAAACGATAACCCTGCGAAAACACAAATTTTCGGGAAATATTGCCAAAGTAAAGAGGTGATCACACTAGCTTCCTTCAGTTGCTTGTGTGTTTTTTAAAACTTAAGAGTAATGTAAAAAAATAATTGCAGACGGTCTAGTACATGTTGTGCACAGTTATGCCCACAGGGTTAGGAGTCAAAATCAAAAGTGGGTGTTTTGGCAGGAGGCTTGCTGAGGTGTTGATATCTTTATTTTGAATGATCTCGTCTATTTTGGACACTGAACTTGTCAGAAAAAGTCTAGTCTGCTGTAGACTTACTTTGGATTTTCCCGATGTTCATTCTATTCTGACTGACTTCATGACATCACGAAAAATTCAAGTGGGTTTCCAGTAGATTGGATTTAAATTTTATCATCTTGATGAATGATAATGTCCATTGTCGTAATCGAATACTTACAATAAATTGAAACTTTTTTGACCGTCAATGCTTGCGATCATCTTCAGAATGATCATCCTCAGAATGATGGTTAGGTGGACTTGTAGTCACGTGATAAAGTTCCTGTTTCTCGCTTTGGTCACGCAATACTGTCATAAATGTGGGAAAGAGGGTACTGACCTAGGTCCCAGTTCATAACCCTGTCTCCTGCTTTCTTACTAAATAGAATTTTATGTATCTTTGTGTTTTCGTTCCACTGTCATGAGCTTGAATTTTGGCATTATCTCAGTCTATTACATTGTTCTGGATAGCACAGTGGTCAGTGACATTCGATTTCATTGACCAAAGCCCATGCTAACTGCTGGTGCTAATGTGTGAAGTGAGAGATTGTCTGCGAGATTCGAATCTTGTCTGTGGTCATGCAGGGGGGGGGGGGGANCAATAAGGTGGAGTAAGTTGTCACAAGTGGGGCAAGTTGCATCCACACAGCCTCTACAACCTATCTAGCGACAACTGGTTCCTGGGGTAACTTGTTCTAGGGTACCGTAAGTCTGCTACACCCACACACAGTTTTACCCTAGAACAAGTCGTCGATTCGTCGACGGTCCATCATTTGTCTGTGCAACATATGTCAGTATTTCAGTCTATGCTCAAAATGTATGCCTTTGTAAGTTAGCAATTTAAGTGCATAAACCTATGAAATGTCATTTTATTCGCCGTGTGATCCCATCTATTGATTAGTTGGTCTACCAACTCTCTGCAAGTCACACATAATTGCAGGGGATCTCTATATTTATCTACAGGCAATTAGTGCATAGACTCAGACCAGCAGCAAAGCACATGGTCCCTGCTGTGGCCATGTGTTAGTGATTGGTGTCATACCAGAACTAAGTCACTATTCAGCTGGGTTGTGAGGAAAGTTTATGGAATATCTGGAAATTGAGAAGCCCACCTAGGCTGACAAAATTTATTTATGATCAAGTTATTATTGTATTGGGTTTGTCTTCACTGAAAATGGAACTAGGAATTCAATCATGAATGATAACTTTCTTGTCGGTGCTTTTGTAAATATTTTATTTAACATTTTCATTGTGCTGTGTTAAAGGCAAAAGCAACTGTTTTTGATGGTATTAATGGAAAAATGTTGCCTGCGTACTAAAAGTTAGAGATCACTGCATGTTGGCTATGACTACGCTATGAAAACGAGGAACACGATTTGCAAGTCTCACGTGATCATATATTGTTGTCACGACATCCACCTATAAATTTGACTAAGCTTCACTTTGAGCGTTCCCACGACACTGAAGTTTTGGAGATTACCGAAGCTTGGCTTTTAAATCCTACTGTTTTAAGCGACTTTTCGCTTGTAGATTAACTACCGGAGTTAACTTTTCCCGCAAAGTTTCGTTTCTAGTGGCTTATGATAAACTTACATTCATGACAATCAAAAGTAATAAAGCTTTCAAAAATGGGTAGTACCTGATTTAACCACTGATACACTTCATTGGCACTCAATTCATTAATCTCTGATAATTAGTGAATACACATTGTTGACATTTTATTGCTTGTAGTTCCAGTTCAAAGGGTTCTTTCATACTGACATAACTCTGGCCTGAGCGGAACGTCGACATAAACTGCGAAGTTATTTGAACTGTTCATACCGGCTTTAATAGTTAATGGACATTGCAGTAAACAGTAGGTGACGCTGTCGTCATCGAAGTAATCACAAGGTGCCGCTGATGCATCACGTGCATGCTACTTAGATTTTTTTAATGTGACAATTTGGGAACATTTACATGTTCTAATTGACACAAAACATATTTCTAATTCAATTGGTGATTATTCGAGCAAAATATAAGCAACTGCTAGCGACAACACTGCCCTTTAATTGTCGACAATAACTGTGGCCCCTGGCGATAACTTTGGTGGGACCGAAGTTGACCATTCTATTTCATACTGCACCACACCGTCTACACTCCGCTGTTAAATCCATCTGTTTACTGCGAAATTAATGCTTATGTTTAATAACACATGGTTGTGTAATGGTTGCACTGTATGATAATTACATGTGTCTATTACAAGACTATCAGCCACCTTGGATCCCCCCAGAGATAAGAAATAACCCCAACAGCTTTTGTCTCATGGTGTGCTCTGTTGATGCAAAGATTTGTATTCGCTAACAGTGTGTTTGCTTGAAGTTGGTGATTTCTGATAACGGCAGTTGGGAGGCATTGAAAATTAATGTAACCACTGACATTTTGGCAGCATGGCTACAATATGTACTTGAGATTGCTAGGCATGTTTTATTTAAAAGTTTTGGCTGGTGTGTGATAATCTTGGCTGAGCTCCTTAGTGTTAGAATCTCATGAAGGAAGCTAGTGTGAACATGTGCATTGTTTGTAGTATGTGGTGGTACCTCACAAAGTCTTGCGTGATCTTGCCTTCATGAGGCTGTCGGGTTTGCGGGTTTATGGCGTGCATGTCTGTTAACTCCAGTGTTAGGCCAAAAATAGCATGCTCATTTTGAAACCTACTCTTCAAACCTGACATCAGGTGGCACTGGGTCAAAAATAGAAAGAACTCTGCCAGTTTCAGCTATTGTCGGGTGTCACTGAGGATAAAGTAGAAGGAAGACTGATCCCAAGGCATTTCAGCTGGCGTCACGTGACTTTCTTTTTGAGAATAAGGAAAATTGATACTGAGAAAATTTTGAATAAAAAACAAGCCAGAACCAATTATGTTATTTTTTGGCCTAAGGAAATGAAAGTAGATANGCTACGTAACTGCTGGTGCTAATGTGTGAAGTGAGAGGTTGTCTGCGAATTCGCATCTTGTCTGTGGTCATGCGGTGGGTACCAAACCGGTGATTTATGGTAAAAGAAAACCGTATGTAACTGCAGTCGATAATTTCTTTTGTTTTGCCTTGTTCCGCGTTTGTGGCGTCCCAGCGATTAGAAGTGGTGCAAGTTACCCTAGAACAAGTTGCCTTACCTCGATAAGGTGGAGTAAGTTGTCACTAGTAGGGCAAGTTGCACTAGTTTACATAACGTCCACACAGCCTTTAAACCTAGCTAGCGACAACTGCTTCCTGGAGTAACTTGTTCTAGGGTAGAACAAGTCGTCGATTCGTCAGCGGTCCATCATTTGTATGTGCAACATATGTCGGTATTTCAGTCTATGCTCTAAGTGTATGCCTTTGTAAGTTAGCAATTTAAGTGCATAAACCTATGAAATGTCATTTTATTCGCTGTGTGATCCCATCTATTGATTAGTTGGTCTACCAACTCTCTGCAAGTCGCACATAATTGCAGGGGATCTCTAAATTTATCTACAGGCAATTAGTGCATGGACTCAGACCAGCAGCAAAGCACATGGTCCCTGCTGTGGCCATGTGTTAGTGATTGGTGTCATACCAGAACTAACTCACTATTCAGCTGGGTTGTGGGGAAAATTAATGGAATATCTGGAAATTGAGAAGCCCACCTAGGCTCACAAAATTTATTTCTGATCAAGTTATTATTGTATTGGGTTTGTCTTCACTGAAAATGGAACTAGAAATTCAATCATGAATCATAACTTTCTTGTCGGTGCTTTTGTAAATATTTTATTTAACATTTTCATTGTGCTGTGTTAAAGGCAAAAGCAACTGTTTTTGATGGTATTAATGGCAAAATGTTGCCTGCATACTAACAGTTAGAGATCACTGCATGTTGACTATAACTACGCTGTGAAAACGAGGAACACGATTTGCAAGTCTCACGTGATCATATATTGTTGTCACGAACTCCACCTATAAATTTGACTAAGCTTCACTTTGAGTGTTCCCACGACACTGAAGTTTTGGAGATTACCGAAGCTTCGCTTTTAAATCCTACTGTTTTAAGCGACGTTTCGCTTGTAGATTAACTACCGGAGTTAACCTTTCCCGCAAAGTTTCGTTCCTTGTGGCTTACGATAAACTTACATTCATGACTATCAAAAGTAATAAAGCTTTCAAAAATTGGTAGTACCTGATTTAACCACTGATACACTTCATTCAGTAATCTCTGATAATTAGTGAATACACACTGTTGACATTTTATTGCTTGTACTTCCAGTTCAAAGGGTTCTTTCATACTGACATAACTCTGGCCTGAGCGGAACGTCGACATAAACTGCGAAGTTATCTGAACTGTTCATACAGGCTTCAATAGTTAATGGACATTGCAGTAAACAGCAGGTGACGCTGTCGTCATCGAAGTAATCACAAGGTGGCGCTGATGCATCACGTGCATGCTACTTAGATTTTTTTAATGTGACAATTTGGGAACGTTTACATGTGCTAATTGACACAAAACATATTTCTAATTCAATTGGTGATTATTCGAGCAAAATATAAGCAACTGCTAGTGACAACACTGCCCTTTAATTGTCGACAATAACTGTGGCCCCTGGCGATAACTTTGGTGGGACCGAAGTTGACCATTCTATTTCATACTGCACCACACCGTCTACACTCTGCTGTTAAATCCATCTGTTTACTGCGAAATTAATGCTTATGTTTAATAACACATGGTTGTGTAATGGTTGCACTGTATGATAATTACATGTGTCTATTACAAGACTATCAGCCACCTTGGATCCCCCCAGAGATAAGAAATAACCCCAACAGCTTTTGTCTCATGGTGTGCTCTGTTGATGCAAAGATTTGTATTCGCTAACAGTGTGTTTGCTTGAAGTTGACGATTTCTGATAACGGCAGTTGGGAGGCATTGAAAATTAATGTAACCACTGACATTTTGGCAGCATGGCTACAATATGTACTTGAGATTGCTAGGCATGTTTTATTTAAAAGTTTTGGCTGGTGTGTGATAATCTTGGCTGAGCTCCTTAGTGTTAGAATCTCATGAAGGAAGCTAGTGTGAACATGTGCATTGTTTGTAGTATGTGGTGGTACCTCACAAAGTCTTGCGTGATCTTGCGTGCTGTCGGGTTTATGGCGTGCATGTCTGTTAACTCCAGTGTTAGGCCAAAAATAGCATGCTCATTTTGAAACCTACTCTTCAAACCTGACATCAGGTGGCACTGGGTCAAAAATAGAAAGAACTCTGCCAGTTTCAGCTATTGTCGGGTGTCACTGAGGATAAAGTAGAAGGAAGACTGATCCCAAGGCATTTCAGCTGGCGTCACGTGACTTTCTTTTTGAGAATAAGGAAAATTGATACTGAGAAAATTTTGAATAAAAAACAAGCCAGAACCAATTATGTTATTTTTTGGCCTAAGGAAATGAAAGTAGATAGCTATAGAATATATACGTGACCTTTCTCTGAAACTGAATTAGGCCAAAAGCATGGTTCTGGTCTGTTTTGAAAATTGGTGCCAAGGTGTGGTATTTTTTTAGTTTGGGATAATTGGGTGCCTTGCCATGCATTTAAAATTTTGCTTTTGTTCATTTTTGTGGCTTTTAGAAAAGTGTCATGTAGGCAAGCACTTTTTTCTATAAAACCCTTATAATCTCACATTCCATGACCAAAATCAACTTTTGATTCGGATTACTTACCATTATGAAATCAGTGTCAAGTTATGCTTTAGTTGAAATAGATATGATATCTAGGTAATGTAAAGAAACTGAAAGTTCGTTAATATCACTTGAGACCAGGCTTTACAAATTTACTTGATATTTCCTTCCTGAAAAAGATCTCGAACAATAACGAACTATAAGTTATTTGTAAGAACAAAAATCACTTCTCATTTGAGTAGGAACAATTATAGACCAATTGGTTAAGTCAAAAGTTAGTTTCTGTGACACATTTCACCGTCTTAGTGAGACACAAATTTCCAAGTGAGTCGAAGTACAGTCTACAACCAACTAGCAGTATATACTATTCGATCTATAACTTAAATGTTCAAGATTCCAGGAAATCATGAGAAATCGGCGGGCCGATTTTTTAGGTTTAGGCCTTGCATTGTATTTTATTGTCTAATGATTCTGAGGAAGTGTCACAATGGAATGCTTCAAAAATAACTGCCCATTGTAATGAAATTTGATCTTACCTGCAAAGGTATTGTGTTGCTCATTATACTCTATCGCTGGAAGCAACTGTTCCCGAAAAAGTTTAGTGCTTATCAGATTTCTTCAATCTTAAGATTTTTTCTACCGATAACTTCCTTGTTCAGTTCCCTCTGATAACGTTTCCCGGTTGCTGTACTTAGTGGCAGCATTCAGTTAAGTTTGATAAAGTCTCCGTTTCAGTTTACTCTTGAGTTTCCTTTAGATGTCTGACGCGTTCTGTAGGTAAGGTTTACATAATATTTTACTGACTGTTTTATTCAATAGATATTATTTGAATAAGGTAGGTGTTTTGATTAACGTGATAATCGTCATGCTATTGAGTTTCTTTGAGTGGGAGCACTTGGGCTCTTATGATGGCCTCTTTGGGACGGCCAGTTTAAAAAATGATGGCTTGGACAGTATTGCCAAGAGAGAATAAAAGACGACTTGTTTCAAGACAACCTCAGCGAAAATGACGACCAAATGAAGAACTCTTATATCACTGGTTGATAAATTAAAGTGAAACTTAAAATTGGTTGTTTTAGTTCAATAAATACTCAAAATCGAGATCATAGACTATTATCGTCTGTTTTTACCATAAATGTCACGCTGACGATCAGCAAATGCTGACAGCCATGTTTTTCGGTAGAATACATCTGCCCTTTGATATCAGGGTGACTGCCTTCAGAATCATCGCATTTGTGAGTATAGACTCCCACTTTTCAAATCCAAGATGAGCTTATGAGTGGTTGGCCAGCAGCATAAAGGACAGCCCCACTCTAATCACAAAACCTAAAATCTGGTTGTCCAACCCCACAAACTGTGTCTCGAACTTTGTGGTCCTTCATAGAAAATGCGTTGCTCTAATGCTAAATATATCGGCCAGAAGATTGACAAGTCAAAAAGGTCTGTGGTAGAGTTGGCCCAACTCTTCCGACATTTGGCAGTTTCATTTTAATCGCTGTTTAACTCACTTTCCTTTGACGATAGAAACCAATGATTGTCCTGTCAGGGAGAATTTTGGGACCAGTTTAGGAAGGATTACTTAGTAAACTTTGTTAGTCTCCTGTTTAGTACGGAGGAAATGACCCTTGATATGCTTTGCTTTGGCTCACTCTGGGCCAGTGTTCATTGGTTATTTGCTGCCTTTCTTTTATGTTATCTGCAAAATGTGTGTAATTTCACCTATCCATGTGACACAGTGGTATCACTAAAAAATTTATGTGTCACATCACAGTAGTTGGTTGTAATAAAACCAGTTAAATCATCAGTTTGTCTGCATTGTTTTGTATTGAGTGTCACTAATCATTGCCGTTTGGCTGTAACTAGCAAATATGACGCCATGATTTTGGTCGGTGTGCTAAGTCCTGAGTGAAAGTTCACAACATTCGGAATGTGTAGCTTCTGTACTTACTCCTGGCTGCTAGTAAGTGGTTCTTCTTGGATATTGGAATAGATGACATTTGTTTTCCCCTGTGTCAATAAGGATACAGTCTTTGTGTTTGTTGATATTATTTAGCCAATTTGAAGAGAGAATGTGAAGTGTAACGCCTAACAAGAGGGAAGTACAATGTATCACGCGTATCAATACAGTGGTTTTTAATTTTTCCACACTGATTAATCGAATTTCTTAACTTCTTATCACATGTCCATTTTTATCTACAAATTTGTTACTTTGCCTCCACTAAAAATGCGAATTCTTAGTCTACATACTAAAAAGTCTTGTCTAGACATTAGTCATCCAATATTAGCTCTGTTCTTTTGCTGATATCTAAGCGTCAGGCGTCTCAACAGTTTCTGAGCTGAGATGAACAAAAAAGAAAATATATACGTATCTGCCTGGCTTGTTTATTTTTGTGGTGTTGGCATGGCAACTCGCTGCCAAAAGTAAAACTTTATTAGAATTAGAATTACAAACGTCTAATCTGAAATAGTTGTTATGTCAGCAGTTTAGAACTTATGGTGGAGTGCATTGCTTTATGGGTAAATACTGCATAATCATGACACTATGATATTGCAGACTGTGGCCAATATTTCATCCATTGGTAAGCTTCAGTGCTGAACCCATGCAAGATTAATGTTCAGGTAATTTTTTGTAACAATGGCACAATTTTTATCATTACGCGCACTTGTGTCTGAATTGTCCTTTTGCCAATGTCTTCCTTTTTGCGAGCTTTTATCCTCATCTGCCGTCTTTCAATATACTAAACATGACTATAGTATTTTGAATTCACACATTTCATTATTTTTGGTTGGTTCCCACATTTTACTTGAAGGTCGCACGTTTTTCGGTCAGTCGGTCGTGTGTGGGCCTCAGTCTCATGATTTTGTTGACAAAATTTGAACTCTGCTTAAGTGATAGATGGTGTGTTTAACTGTTCTTTACTACAAGTTTGTGTTTGCTAGATAAGTCACATCTAGCTGGATTATGGGCTTTCTGAATTGTACCATCCTCCAATCAATCTTGGTATCTCTGTTAATTAAGCGTGCTGCTTAGTGTTTCTAATTCAGTATTGGCATACATCATAATGTTTTTATGACCAGTGTTCTCTAGCAGTGTGGATGAGAGGCTAGGGTTAGCTATTGAGAAGATATGCTGTGAAGAAGATATAGCACCGTAAAAATTCTTTAATTTGGGACAGCCTCTAGAATTTGGGACATGGAAACTCCTGCGAAAATCGGAATTTTCTGCATTCTGGAATTTGGGGCAAGGGCAATTTTAACATTCGTCATGTTTCTCAGATTTGGGATTATGTATTTTCAGTCTACAGAGTGGGTAATTTTGCCATCTTTTCGGTGATTCATGGATTTGAGACGGCCAATATTGCCTATTTCTAGAATTTGGAACAAGCTTCGACCTTGAGAAAAATACTTCAATTTTCACTGTGCCAAATTAGAGAATTTTATCTGTAGTTCTGTTCCCGTATGAAAATCAAGGGAAATAATCTTGTGTATTTTTCGCACAAATTTTTACAAAATTGACAGAATTCTGAGTTCCACTAAATTTCGCTAGATTATTACGGGCAAAATCATCGTAACCTATGTGGTTTATTGATTCGATTAAAATTCCAGATCGTTATCTGTATTATAAAACCACAGGTGCCATGTCATGCCTCGTTGTGCACTGACTCAATGTAGTGTCAGTGTTTGCCAATAGGGGCGTCATTAAAAAATGTTTGTGGAATTAATCCTAGTTATATTTTTTCCTCAAACATTTCTTGGATTTCAAAATACATGGGAACAGCACTAGTATTGATTTGGAATATCATCGTACAACTTGTTGCAAAAATTTTCATTTTAGGGTGTTGTCTTCAATTAGGCAAGGGTGAAATTTTGACACATTTAATTTTAAGAAAAAAGCGTCTTTGGGAATTCGTTTTCGTTATCTTAGCCCTAGTGGGTTTTTTGTTTGTCCCAAGGTCATGAAGGTCACAAATGTTACACCCGCGTTATGAGTAAATGGTAAAGTTTTCAGTGTCTTAAATCAAGTGATGTTCATTGTGTTTCAATTGCCGTGGTCAGTTTTTATCATATTTGCATCTTCAAGTTTTTTGTTGTTAAAAGTTGTTAAAGTGTTGCTCATCTTTGGCAGCAGCTTCCTGGTTGTCCGTGATATCACTGGTTGTTTCTGAGCCGACAGCTATCCCATGATGTATAATTTGAAAAACAACTACAGGGTCGTTGATGAAATTCTTAAAAAAATTAACTTGAATTATTTCAATCGGTGCTGGTTTTGTTTTAAAATGTCAGAATTAAAACTTATTCTTCTTAGGACTCGATGTTGTCCCGATCTTCCTTTTAATTTGAGAATGAAGTATCAGCAGTCTGAAAATTACTACCTTCGCGGGCAATTTACCTTGTCTGGCTGAAATACTACCTAATGGCCTATTTCACCTGGTGGCCATGATAACCATGGCAACGGTTGGGCATGAGTGATAGAGGTTCTGGTTGCATTGCAGTTCTCACTATGAGAAGGGAAATGATATAACATCCAGGATATCTGAGTTGTCACTCATCCAAGTGCACTGATTTGCTGCTGAGTGAAGATTAGTCACTGCAGTGAAATGTTGTTTGAGAATGGATTGTTCGGTCCCCAAAGACGTGCACAATAGAAATTGTGTAGTGGATGGTATGGCATGGATGGTATTGTGCTAGTAAGCTAATGGAAGTGGGTGTTTTTTCAATTGGAATTCAATAAGTATATTTGTTGTTGTTGTAAGTTGTGTTTCGGTGTTTATTCGTCATTTCCTTAAAGACTGTGTGACTTAACTTCAGTGAATCCACTGGTTTACAAGTGGGCCCTGTCCGAAATATTATGGTGGTTCTATACTTATTTCGCTCAAATTTAATCGTAAGAATGGTCGTTTTTTTCATTTTTCAATGGCTGATTGTCGTTTTGCAAGCAGGATGACCAACCAACCTTATTTTAGCTCAAAATGACATGGAAAAAGGTTGCCTTCGCCTTTAAGCAAGTGTTGTATTGTGACATCAACGCACTGCTAACCATGCTTGGAATAGACTAAAATGTTCTTAATCTTTATTTCAACAAAACAGAATTTCACTTGTCAGCTATAGTTTGTGCTAAGTAAGTGAAGAATCATAGTAACATGAAGTTAAACACATTTAGCAGATATGTACAGTAAAGATGAAGTGAAATTCTATGAACTTTTTATGGGTTGGTAGTTATTGTTATTTTCAGGTTGAGTAATCAAAATAAATGATTGTGGGTCATTGCTGAGAGTAATTTCTGTGATGCCAGTCTCTCTCAAACTCAGACTAATTAGTTAATTAGTTAGATTATAAACCTCCTTTTTATACTTGGGTGAACTGATGAACTCCATAGTATGTCATGATTAGCTGATCGCTATTAATAAACTGACAGTACATGGCTTCTGCGAATTTGGAACAGTACAACATAATCTCAACAAAAAAAGATTGCTGAGGTGTAGAGATACCATTCATATTGAAAGCCAATGCTAGATAAATAGCTTACAATTGACCTTTCAGTGATTTTTCTTTGGCATGTCCAGAACGAGGAATTAGGGGTAATGCAAAGCGGCTGGGTACTGCTGGTTTCCCATAATGCACTTTTGGCACGCAAAAGAGGAATGATGAAGAGGTCAATTTTCAGTTTTGTACAATACAATTATGATCATTGTTACGCCTGCTGCACGTTGCGTGACTTTTCTTGTGTCGGCTACTGTAACATTGTAATTTCTTTTCAAATGTTAGTAGTTAGGTCGTTGCACGTTTTCCATAATTCATCACTTTCTGCATGCGTAAGAGAGGACATAAAAAGGTGAATTCTAAAAGTTTTACAGAGTTATGTTAAGCCTGCCCACATCATGAATATTCCATGACTTGGTTTGTGTCAATCAACTCTGTACATCCTATCAAGCATCAACCAGTGGTTTAATCATAACGCTAATGTAATTACTTGAGCCCCATTATTGTGGTGTGTTTCGTGGACGTCCAATTTGAAATACTAAGTCATTAGTATTTTATGATCTAAAGCATTTAGTTCAAACGTTAACTCTTTATGAGATTGATAGCACAGTTTTCGGTGTCCACACAGTCATTACTTTGAGCAGTTTTATGTTCATTCCAATTGGTTGTGTATCTGGTAATTTTTTCAGCCCCGTTGGCTATAAAAACCAGCAGTTTCACTGCTATGATAAGCGGTTTAGACTGACTGGTATCTGGCCTGGCGGTTGTTTTCTGTGATAACAGCCCCAGCCACGAACTGGGAATGACACAATATCTAGGTGATACCCTGTTTTTGAAAAGCTCACGTGTACCAGATATTGTGGCACAATCTGAGGTTGGTCTTGTTTACATTGGCCCATGTGAATGCTTTCCTCGAGTTATTGATATCATAATTATTTTTGAGTCACTGCATTCTTATTTCTGCATTTGCATTTTGTATTTTTAACCTCGAGAACATGATCTGCTTGTATGATCAACGGCTAGATGTGCTTCAGATGCAGACAAGATTGTCTTGTTTGGGTAATAAGTCTGTGGTTTTTCTCTAGTGTGTATGCAGTTTAACAGTTTCTTATGGGTAGTGGGCGGTGTAGAATATAAGATAAACCAGAAATGGTGCATAATTCATATCAAAGATTTACACATTATCGTAATTCTTACTTAATTATTATCTCTCAAAGACTGCTTCTTTCAACAATACCCTGTCACAAACCGCTTCTCTCCTTGGTCACAATTANGTCATTTTCATGGGTTTTTATTTTTGAGGACTACGGTAGTTTGGTGTTCATTATTCAATGGAGAAAACTGGTTCGCGAATGGGTAACTGCTGTAAATGACCGTTGTCTCTAATTCTGCCCATGTGCACTTCAACAGGGTTGGTGTTGAACAACTGTTGTTTTGTATGATGTAGTTCTGCGGAGTTACGTATCACCACCTTCACTGCTGTTAAACAATTGGTCTCTGTTACAGATGCGATGCCGTTGAAACCACCGCTACCATGTCCTTAAAGGAGATTGGCACCAAACAGCCAGCGGATGGAGTGAAGCGTAGCAGCTCATTCGCTGGCGGAAAGTTCATGTTCGGGTCAACTACCAGTCTTGCCAGTCTGGAGGTACGTTTATTGTAGTAGTGGTGGGGAAAAGTTTTTGTACGCAGTGCCTGTGGACTTCCTAAATTCATGAAGTGAATTTGACAAAAACGATGGTTTCTCGTTTTTGTCTTTGCCCGGTTGAAGGCTGCAACTGCCGATTGATTCTGATTTCTGAAATGCGAGTCACCATACTAGTACTTGATGTAAAGTGAGCTGAGGTACTAGCGCTTTTCACATTAAGAAAACAATGTGATGTGAAAGCGGAGAATTTATTTTGTCAAAATTCTCTGTAAAATTTAATTTTAGGAAATTTTACTGTATTTGTGTCACGATTTGTTTGTACAGTTCAATTATGATGTTACGTACACTAACTTGTTATCAAATTTTAATCACCGATGGCAATACACGTAAATCTTCGGAAAATGAAATGAAAGCGCTCCGAGGAGCGAACCTTGGCGAAATTAACCAAAAAGATGACGATAAAGATGATGACGAAGATGACGAATATGACGACGATGGTGGCGAGGTTGAACAAAAGAAGTAATAACAACATACACATGACGAACGTAGAAGTCCGAAATCAGTAAGAAAAAGGATACAGTCTTGTGCGACACTTGGCGAAATTAACGGAAAAGACAACGACGGAGATGATGACGAAGATGACGACGATGATGACGAATATGGTGATGGTGGTGGCGATGATGAACAACATCACAACATTCATATGACGAACTTAGATGTCATAAATCAATAAGAAATAGGCTACAGTCTAGTTCAAAAGAGGATATACCAACATCAATGCAGCAAGAGCGCTCAACAAAGGAACAGCGTTATCAGAAAATCTCAAATAACTCGAAAAGTAGACGTCCTAGCGAAAAATGGAAAACATCTTCTGAAAGCCCGTTCAAAATTCTATCTAAACAGATGGTATCGCCTAATTCCGTAAATTTTTCGAAAAAAATGAAATTTTGCTTATTTTTTAAGAAATTCAAAGTCAAATAACTCGAAAACGGTAAGTCTGAGAAAAAAATTGTTACAGTTCATTTGAAAGAGTATACCTTAGAGAATCCACATGCAAAAATTCACGTCTTTTCCTTCACCCGTTTAAATAGCATCTACGTACGACTGAAAATAGGTCAACATGCACAAGATCCGCCATCTTGAATGCAACTTCCGGTTTTTTGGGTTGATATAATAGCATTTCACAAAAAACTAATATCCGTAAAACTTCAAAGGAATTGGCCTTATAGTGCGCCCTCTACAGGAGAAAACGTTTTTAGGCCAAAATTGAGGTGCGCATGCGCGATCGCCGATATTTCCGCCATCTTTAATCGGAAGTAAACAATTTCCGGTATGCTTGTAGCAAACTTCCGGTCCACTTACTGTGCCGATTCTTAGCCTTTTACGTAAAAAATTGTAGCCTCCAGAAGCATTTGAACCTTTAAATGAAAACAAAATGGCCGCCACAGCCGCCATCTTGGATCCGATTTTGACGAAAAACAATAGGCTTCCAGTACTTCCGGAAGTACGTGTTGTGTGTAAATTTCGTGATGATCGGACGAAAATTGCGACCTGTATCGTGCGAACAAACAAAAAAAAAAAACTTAGTGGAAGAGCAACATACTTGGCGAAATTTATTTCGCCAAGTAAAAATGGAAATTTTGGCAATTAAATTCAGAGTTAAGAGAGTAACCAGCGTCGATGTATTCTTTCAAATGTATAGTAGTTTAGCAACGAATTTGCCCAATGACTGTCAAGTATTTAGTTTCTAATACGACCAGGAATTTAGCAAGCCCTTGGTCGTATATTCTGAAAGTGACATAAGTTTTACCTTCCTGGCACCCCAAATATAATTCTGTGTCCGTAAGCTGAAAAGAGCCAGTGATGTCATCATGGGAATTAGGACCAGTATAGTTAAGCCTGTTTTTCACACAGTCTTACTTTGGTTGACACTGACATCATTCATTCTGGGTGCCCTATAAGCCGTAGAAATTTATAATTGAGGCTGGGAAAGTAGGCCCGTGTTCCTACATTGACCTCTGGTAGTTCTTCACTTATTTAGAACACAATATGGCAGAGAAATGAAATCCATTTTTTCCACAAAGTTAAGATTAAGAAAAAAATTTAGTCTGTTGCTAGCATGGTTTGTACTGTGTAGATGTCATCAAACAATTTTTGCTGAATTTCCTGTTATTTGCAGTAAAGTAATCAGTCTTTGATAAACGAAATATTTGGCAATTGTTTTTGTACTAAGTAAACGGAGCATTACAGTATCTACCGTGAATGTAAGACTCGTCATAGTGATGTTATGACTGTACAACTGAGATATACTCTGGGCCATTATTGCATTCTCCTTTACAGCCCCTTGGCTCTGGTCTTCGTAGCAAGATGCGACACAGCAGCGGCTCCAAGAGTCGGATGCCGAAGGTGCCACGACCCGGTAGAGCCTCCGTTATGTTCAAGGCTATAGCTGATGGCATCAGGTAGGCGCTGTAGAACTGAACTGAATGCAATAATCTTGCCAAAGCACCAAGATAACGCCCCGAATTACTAGTGAAGCGTGTGATCGTGTTAGATTTTCTCCTGAATGTTTTGGGTTTACAGAACACAGCTGTGTTTTGCGCTCTGAAGGACCTTGATATGCTGGGTTTCCTTCTGGTGAGGACTTATCTGGTGATGAATATTTATAAAACAGTTATTAAATGGCAAAACTAGGATTAAATACAGATACCGAGCTTCAATATAATGTTTTCAGCATTAGATAGAGGGGATTAAAATCTTACTTAGTTTCATCACACAGAAATAAGATTAAAGTGTACTTTTATTATGGCTTCATTTGCTTCCATTTCGTCTGCATTGTTTTATTCATCTTTGCATATGCTGAGGTAATCCTTATGCTGTAATATTCAATTTATTTTAACATTTTGTATTTTGTCTGTTACGCTGATTGTAAACCCATCGATCGTGACTTTTCTCTTCAGTTTTACGTCTATAGATAGAGATAGTAAGTTAGTCAATAGAGAAATTGATTCTGTGGCAGTTTTATAGACTAGATGTTGTGAACAAACACTTGTGGAGCCTGTTCATGTACAGACTGGGTTACTATACAATTCCTCACCTAGTGAGAGGTTTTAGCAACCTGTAGTTAATAAGCGTTTGCTCTGGGTGTTTTGGTTGACATTGGTGCCTTCAACTACATTTAATTAACAGTGATGTTATGTGTAGTGGGTCTGTTCAGTTGGACTTTGATAGGGTCCTTGTAAGATGGATCATGTGTGTGTTGACCAGTTGGACTAACAGCTTTGGTTAACAAAAGGTGCTTGTATGTCTGTCTGTCTCACTAGAGGTCGCCCCACATGGTGACACCACACCGCTAACTCTGTTCAATGTGGGTGGTCTGCTTAAAAGCTGTCAAAGCCTTCCATTTCTTGCAATGGATGTTTTCTGCAACAGTTGCTAATTTCACTCCATTTCTTCCCAAAACCACTATTACGTTACCATTTTAAGATTCTTGAACATGTTCTACAATTCCGTCCCAAAATGTTGCACGGCCGCGTGGTCATACATGTTATGGAGAGGTGTTTTCACAAACAGTGATTGTTTATGTCTCACAAGTCGCCAATAACCCAATTTTTTTAGTTTTCGACATTTGGACGTATGGAGTTATGTTCTGTGGCTAGAAAAATGAGGAAGAAAATGAAAAAATGGTCCGAAAATAAGTAGATTGGACACATTGATGATCTTTTAGGCAATTAGTGGTCGACGTTATCCAAGGCCTGATTGTTCAGGCCTACACTGATGCTGTCTTGTGTTTCCTGTGTTCATGTTGGCATGGACCTGTACATTTCCCAAGGGGCACTTAACATTGCCAGCCAATGGGCTAAGACGGTTGGCTTAGAGATCAGTAGCAGTAAGAGAACATTGAAGCTGTGTGATACTGAACTCCCATTACAGGATAAGGTGGCTTGTCTAGCCGTAATTCTCAATCATCGCCGTTCACCTTGTGTGCTGGACAAAATCACCGAGAGTCCAAGTTTGAGTCAAAAGGGATAGTATCCAGTGGCGGATTTATAGGGGGGCCAAGGAGGCCATCCCCCCGCCAAAATTCTTCCAGATCCCATTTAGCATTTTGGGGGTGGCTAATACTCTGCTGTGGCCCCACTAACTCAAAATCCTGCATCTGCCCCTGGTATCTTCATCGATAGACTTGATTTCTACCAATAGATGTACTAAAACTGTAGAGTTATTTACTCTGTGCATAGACTCACTAACTCTATTGACAGAGGTAAGTTTGGAGAATAATGTCACATGTTTTCTTAGTAGATTTTGAACTTAAAATGTTGATGTGGATGATTGGATTTCTTTCAGAGAATACATCTTTGTTACTCAACAAGACATAGACAGTCTGCAACATTCAGAGGAGGACGACTCTTCTATCGCATCTGGAATGCAGGTAGGCTGTGTGGGTAGGCGTTTGGGTTTGGCTCTGTAGTAGATAGGTGATTTATGTCATTTATGTCTTAAGAAAGGGACACTGAATTTGTTCGATAATGGAAATACGGTAAAAAAAATCAGTTCGGGATACAATGGGGCAGATGAGTGAAGTTAGATTTTGTCAACCTTTTTAAAAAAATGAGTCTTGTGAAAATTTACTTTGTTGACGGCATGGTTTGCACAGTTGGCTGTCATCAGATAATGCTTGGAGAAACTTTAAATAAGAGAGTGACGGCAATTTTTCAATAATTATATTTGTCCAAAATTGAGAGTTTTACCGTTTGTCTTGAAGATTTTCAATACGTGTCGCAGACATTTCACATCAATACTTGCATTAATTGCAGTGTTGTACAGAGGTGCCAAGTGAATGGGTCTTTCAAATGCACAAGTCCACACTTGAATATTTGTGTTGTGAATAGTATCTTATAGTTATAGCTATATTGAGCACTGTTAAGACAATGACATCCCATTTCACTCCAGGGCAAATGTTGAATGTTAAGATTGAATTTTGCTGCGTGTCTCAAGAAATCAAGTCGTAAAAGTTCTTGTTTTTTATGTGTCTGTATGTACTGTGGTGGGGATAGTGTTCAGAAATGTTATTTTTGGCCAAATAAACCACTTTTAACTTTGAAGGTGGCCATATTTGACCCATCTAAGCAGCGCTCAATATTACGTAAAGCTAGAGGTTCACTTCTTCTCGAAGAATTGTTCTACATCAGCTATAAAATCATTTCCTTTCATTTTCAACTCCTTATTCTATGTGGTCCCCAACGTTGTGTACCACTCTGTTGTAAGTCTCCCAACATCCCACACAAGGTAGCCACAGTTTCTCTGACTCATCCACTGCACCAGACAAATCTCTCATGTCTCTCCGTGGTTGTCCAATCACATCGGTCTATTTCATTGTCACCTACAGGCCCGCCACCTAGAGTGCCGTAAGGTAATTTGGCATGTGAACTGAACTGCTTGCCAACTCGCATGCGCTGGTTATTGGTATGAGCCTGCGACTGCATGAGCTCGGCTGCTGGGTGAATTTCCCAAATAAAGCTACGTGCTCCCGAGAAAACGTTTACGCTGTCACTACTGTGATGTCACCATCAGACCTTTCCTAACTTTCATGGAGGCAGTGTTTACTTTTGCGTTGTGAATTACGCAAATTAGTATGATTGTATTTAGTTTGAAATTTTGGCCAGACTGGTCTGTGATTTTCAAAGCAAATGGCTGGTTGGTCTCAAATATCTTGACCAATAGGAAAACTATACTGAGTTTTACTCTGGCCTAGTCTCCGTACATCTAACATGCCACAAAAGGTATTGGACTACCGGAACTTTTTGTAAAACAGTGTAAAAAAAATTATATTTTACTCTCTTAATGAAAACTCTCCTGTCCTCTCGCCATAGACGGACCCCGCTTCACCCCCGTGGTGGTTCCCTTCCAATGTTCTATCCACTCTTGCATGTCCTGTTCTATCCTGCTTACTGCGGAATGCCAACAGTTTGCGTGTTCTTTTTGTTGCTAAAAATATAATTTACCACTTATCTGGGACATATGTGAATGTTAAGTACAATGTCGTTGGGCCTAATTAATTATGCGTGCATTTTCCTTTTAAGAATGTCACAGTGTAACATCTATATTTTTATGTCATTCCGGTTGTGTTAATCTCTAGTTGGTCATTGTGAATGCTCACTCATGTGGAACGTCATTCCGCAGTCTTGTAAGCATTATTACGTATCGGACAAGAGACAAGTAATTAGCCTTGAAACGTGTCTGTGATCACGGATGATTCATGTTTTCAGTAAAAATTACATCAAAACCCTTGACTTGCTCTTTAATTGTGTTGATCACTTATTGCTTTGCAGACTAACCATAGCCACTGGTAGTGTGTTGTACATTGAGAACTGTTATTAAGCTGCTGTCGGAAATGGGAAATTTCGATTTTGTGTGTACGATTTTTAAAGTTTAGTTTTTGAATGTCCATTCTATGAGAAGTTTTGTAGGTTTTGGTGAAACAAGTTCAGTACTTGTTTTCGTTTCCTTAAATTTCCATCATTTTTATTGCAGCGCTTGAAAGCTGCTGAACGGTACAAGAAACGACTTGAATTTCACCTGGCCAAGGTGAGTAGACATGTATAGTCATCTGTGAGTGAGCGGCGTCATGGTAAGGCGTGCACACAGCAACATTTTCCCGGCTTTAATCCTCCAGGGCCCAATTGCATAAAAGTTATACACCCTATAGCAACAAGACATTGCATTATCACGCATCTCGTCCTTATTGTTGAACAATGCACCTGACGTCATGCAACAATCAAACTTATATAGCGGATAACTTTTAAAGGTTTATACAACTCAGCCCAGGTGGTCACTGATATAGGTGGTTTCTTGTAAATCCACCAGAGGGCGTTGGCATCGGCATGCTGCTTCCATTGCTGCTTGTCGATCCTAGTCAATCAACTGACAATTAGCGCTTCCTGTACTTTGTATGTATCAAAACTGAGAAAAGCTTGTGTACACCACTTACATAAATTCTCTGGGGGCAGTACCATCTCAAGAAAAAAGAGACTAATCAAATTGTGATAATTGTTAAGTCAAATTATGAAAACACTCGTTAGCGTACAACTAATGGCCATATTCTTTGACTGTGCATCAAGTTTTACATTAGTCCTATTGTGCCCTATGTTATTAACCTTAACAGTAGTGTCTCAGTCTATTCCCTTGTTCATGCACCAGTGGTTATACAACATGTCAGCTGATCTCTTGAGCACACCATCTTAATGATACTTGTGACACTGTGGTACGTGTTCTCTGCAAGGCTTAGTTCAACTAACCTGCAAGTGTCATTCACAGGACACAGTGTCTCAGTTTGACCAAGTGTTCTTATCTGCTCAACAGTTGTTTGTTTTACTTATGTTACAGCACCATGTAAACAGGCCGGGTAATTGAAGGCAGTTTTATGTTTTGAGCCCAGACTACTTGACATTGCATTGCATGAGACAATTAGGATGATGCCTCAGGAAAACTATGCTGTTGTAAAACATGCTATATTTACATAAGGCCATGGTCTGAAAAGCAAACTGATACATTTTCCATAAATTTTATACGCCCTCATATATATATATGTGTGTTTGTGTGCGTGTTATGTTGTAGCATATTGCGGTCTCTTTGACCAGGTGTCCACTCTATACCTCAAAAACCCTGGTCAGTGACGAAATGTGGTGCAAGGGTGTAAGGCATCACAAGAACAGTTCATGCCGTTTTTAAATTTGCCCCACCCCCTGGGGTCAGAGAGGCGTGGCTTTTTCTGTATTTTTTGGGTTAAGAAAGTTTCTAAATGATATCTAGAGAACAGATTTCAATGAAACTTGACACAAAGGTGTGTGGCGTCAATGCACTGGCATGATTAAGTTTTCAGGCAGATTCGACTTCTGCAGCACCTCCTAGTGGCCATTTTGTTCTTGACAAGGTGCTTGTAAGTGTTGTTTAGGGGAAGAGTGCTACCGGATTATATCCAGAGAAGTGATTGACAGATTTCATTGAATCATGACTCAGCAGTAATTGTTGACAATGCGCGGTCCTTTTAATTTTCGGGCTGATTCGACTACTACAGAACCTCCTAGTGGGCCTTAGAAACATATGCGATGCACCTTGCGCGCGTATCAACACCCCAGTATTGCTCTTGTTAAAAACGCGATGACGTCAGATGTAGTGCCGTGCTCTTTTTCGGCTATAAGGTGTCAAAATTAATAAAACATTGGTTGGCTGAAACCATTGTTTCAGGTGGAAGAGTTGAGCGACTGTTATCAGATTCAGAGCCAACTGCGTGATGGGGTGCGAACCATGGCGCAGGCGTACGCACAGTCACCTGGCAAGCAACGGGAGTCACTGCACAGTGTCAAGTGTGGCTATCGTGAGTGTACACAGACAATGTGTGCCATAGAGGCACAGTTGGAAGAACTGATGGGAACATTTCAATGCAAAATGAAAGGTAAGAGACGGGGGTCACTTAAGGTGTATTTGCTGCTTAAATTCATGCTGATAGCTTTGACAAAGTTGTCGGGTTTGACATACTGTTATGAAGTGTTGCCATTAGGTAATTGCTTTAGTACTAAAGGATAAGCATAAAATGACAGTGCCGTATTTTTATTGGGAGTTAATTGGATTGCTTAGTTATCATTTTGAAACAACTCCAATGGTCGAGAGGCACTGCCACCAGTGCCCGTGTTCCATGACCCAAGACATTAGCCATGTTCTTGGAATTAAAAATCTTCACTTCTAGAATGGAAACATCAAATTCTATCCCATAATTCATGAATTCTATCCCATAATTCAACATTCCAGCCTTGCCGACCAATCACTTCTGTTCAGTGGTTGCGTGATCTCTCTTTTTGCAAGATTCTTGGGTCATAAATAGAATATAATTATCGTGGCAGAGGTACAATAAAAATTGGCCATCACGACTTACAGTGGTGAAGTTTTAGGCAACCAGTTAGCAAGCAGTTCAGCAGTAAATAATCAGCCTTAATAACAGTCAAGCAAGCCATTGCAGTATATACAGGTGAATTTCTGTAAACTGACTTTCCTAACTTTATATTGATTTTAAGAAAATGGACCTTCGCTTCTAAGTTCATAGTCGGTTTCAATGCAATTATAAACCCATTCTTTTTTCCCTTCCCAGTCAAACTTTTTTCAATGATTTGCCATCAAGCATCCTACACGTCATATGTCTGTCTGTCTCCCTGCAGGCATGGTGGGTTTCGCACGTGTCTGTCCTGGGGATGTGTTCGACGTGTCCATCCGTCACGGTGCCCAGAAGTGGAAGAGTCGTGGCAAGGTTGCCAAGATGGGCGGACAGTCGTGGAGTCACGACACGCAGACATTCAAGGCACTTCTGGGCAACGTGTTTGCCATCAAGGTAGGATGATTGTTGTGCAGGATGACAGCAGGTAGTAACAAGGGCAATTTCCTGTCGGAGAAGTGTACCAGCGTAAATTTGCCAAGTGCAAAATGAAAGCTTCTGCAAAAACATTGCTATTTCGACTTGCTTTAATGACAGGACATTGTTTGTATCATTGATTTCAGAGAATGTTTGCGCAAAATGACCTCTGTGTGGGTGTGAGTTTGGTGGGTGTGGGTTTGGGTGGGTCAGGTCTTTCTTATATGTGGGTGCATGTGTGTGTTCATATCCACTGGGATCATATCAATGTTCTTTGCTTTTCCGCATTGTCTCGCTAAACTTTGATCCAAAATGGACAATTTGTGAATTAAAAGGCATGATTTCTCGTTCAGAGAGACGCCTTCAAATGACCCACCAGCTGGTTAACTAATGCAACATTCATTGCAGGTGGTGGAGAGCCGAAGTCTGAAGTCGGTGGTTTTAGGGGAGAAGTGCTGCGAGACTAAAGACCTGTTTTCTGCTCAGCCTCAGTTAATGACTGTGAATGTGAACGCATCGGGAACTCTGAAACTGAGTTTTATCGTCAACTGGAAGTAAGTGTTTGCATGCGTCACGTATTGTTGAAGACAAGTTTCTTGGTGAAGTGTGAACGTTAGAATTCTTTGTGTATTCCGTTCAAAATGCTGTGGGCGAGTGAAATTTTATTTTGGTATGGTAAAATTTCAACAATATCTCGTGTTTCCTTTTAGCCCATTGGATGGCTGTGAAGAAAAGATGACCTACTTCGAGCCACCGCAGCGCTCCCAAGTGTCCAGTAGTTCGCGCAGGGCTATCTCTATGTACTTGGAGCAGAGTCCAATCTCGGAGGTAGATGGGACTGGCCACGCAAACAACAAGTCACGGCCGTTCTCTTTTCACAGCGGACTCTTGTACGATCCTACCGCAGAAAACTCGGGGAGACTACGAACTAAAAGTGCAGAAAATATAAATAAAATTGTCAACAGGCCGAACGGTGATTCAGACCACCGTCTTAGTATGAAATCCAGTACAAGCAGTGAAGGACTGTACACCACTGTGTCCAACGATTCGTCGGCAGTGGCGGAATCTACAAAGGGACATTTGTTGAAGATGCGAATGTTGGCAGATTCGATTGATACGTCGGAGTCGCGCGACGATGTCTTGAGCCTCGAGGAGGCGTTGAATAACCTACGGACGACGTTGGAGGACTACCAAGGACACTACACAGAACTACGTCAACTGGAAGAGCAAATACAGAGGCTGAATGAACTCGTTCTGGTAAGGAGAAGTATCTGTGTTGGTTTCTCAGATCTCTACTTTCAGCAATTTATGTAGGTTGAGGTTGAGGTAGAAAGAAGGTGCCCAAATGTTCTTGAAATGGGACGCCCCAAGGTAGAAGGCACATTTCCGAAACAGCGGTCAATACACCTTTAAATTTTTGGGTCGCCAATAACTGTCATGTGATTGGTTACTCATTGTTGTACTTCACTAAGCACAATTTGTTGTTCTCAATTCATGAGCAGATAATTCAAGTATTTTCTGATGCTGTTTCTATTGAACATTGGTAAGTAAGTGGCTAATATCAAGAAATGTTATTTGTGGGCACTTAAGAAACTTTTTTACTTAGAGCAGGAATCCTTAGAAAGTGAAATTGTATAAACGACTCATTTGCAGAAATCCAGCGAGCTGGACGAATCCTCGACAGATCCGGTTGGGACCAGTTATGATGACGCGACACTGACACGTTCCATTGAGACAGTGATTGATGCATTTGATTTCCTGGACACTGTGGAAACCGAAGAGGGGGAGGAGTGCAGGCCACAGAGGTAACCATGGCGACGGGGTCTCATTATAGAATAAATAGAGGAAAGGTTTTCAATGTATACTTCCAGGCTTTTCCCAACTCAAAAATGTTCACATTCAAAAAATTTGATGTTGTGTCGAAAATGTATTCCATCCATTTATTCGCATTGTAGCAACCTCTATTATTACAAATATGGAACTTTTTGCTGACATCATTCTTAGGTAAAGGATACAGACAATTGTGAAATTCCAATCCAATCAAATGTAATGGAGCGCACTTGTTAACGTGTTGACAATCATTCAGGAGTTAATTACAGAGACTAGTGACGCCCTCACGCACACGCTCACATCATCTGCATACGTCAACTGTTTGGGAAGGATGTCGAACAAATTTTATCTTAAAAGAACTTGTATTTATAGAACTCGTTGTCTATCAGCTGTTGCACTGGGTTTGGCCTAAAGTGGTTCATCTTTCAGCTTTATTACTTCCCCAAATTTCATCTATATTAAAACTCTAGAATATGTCTTTTATTTCTGAATTTTCTGTTTTACATGATGTATTGAATCAGTTGCAAGTGTGAGGTGTCTGTTCAGACAGGGGCTTATCATGTTGCTCTTGTTCGCACAGCCCCCCAGCAGACTCTGATGGGCTCGCCAGCCTCGTACGTAGTCCCGAGTCTACGGCCAAGACAGCTGACTCTGGCATTGAGTCTCTGGCCAATCAGCTGAGCGAGGATGGCGGGAATGACTCGAGCGTGGATTCGGGTGGCGAGCACATAACGACGGGTAACGAGCAGGTGGACCAGGCACTACTGCACCACCTGTGTTACTGTGATAGGTTGATGGAGGTAAGGGGGTGTGGCCACTGGCTGTTGATTGATTCGTTGCTAAAGGGTGCTGTGTTGTACTGTTAGTGGGAACAGAAATCTGTTGGGTTTAAACGTATTTTTATGGAATCTTTCTGTGGTTGATACCAAACCAATAACGGTTCAAGGTAGTCTTAATGCATTCATGTTTGTGTTCATTCATACTCACGAAGTGGTAGCAGTTGGTTTTTTTTGCACATCACTTCATTGATTGCGTACACAAAACACTGGTTTGTGACAGCTCTCTGGGGATCATAATTTCTATGAATGAAAAGTCATTGTTGCCTCATGATAGACATAGCAAAATTTATCTTTTGAAACTTCCTGTATTTGCTTGGAAATTCTTAAAATCTAATTGTGAATGTTTTCGTTGTTTACAGAATATCTTGTTGCTTTGCAGAGTCTGGGCAATTTTGGCCCACTGAAGTGTCGCGAGATTTACTCATTGGACAACTTGCAGCAACAAGCCGACATGATCAAACAGTTGATAGATCTGGCGGAGGAGGGGCCTTATATTGTGGATATACATAAAGGTAGGGGCGGGACAAGAAGTGCATATTGTGGGAGGGGTAGTAAACTGTGGATATACATGAAGGTAGGTGGGGCCAGATAGGCAAAAATGTAGGAGTGGTCTTACAGTGTGGATATACGTAAAGGTAGCAAAGACAAGAAGTGCAGGTGGGAGGGGCTGTAAATGTCGAGATGAGCATGATGATAGGTGTGGCCAAATGGGGGTAAATGAAGGTGTGGGCTTGTATTAAGAATATTGAGCAAGATATGCATAATGTGGGAGGGGTTGTGAACTATGGAAATATGCATGAAGGTGGGTGGGGCCAAATACTGGTAAATGTAGGTGTGGTCTTACATTAAGGATATTCATAAGGTAGGCTGGGTAAGATATGCATAATGTGGGCGGAGCATGAGGATTTTCTTGGTGCAATAAGGTGGTTATCTTAACTTTGGAACTTCTGACAGTTTTTGGTTTGTGAGGAAAATTCTGAAAGTTGACTTTGTATTTTGTAAAAGCGCACTTATCGGGTTTGTTTGTAGTTATGTCTTCGTTAACGAGTGATAAAAGCCTGAAAGAGTTCTGGACAAAGTGTATTGACGGGTCATCACTATGCGTCAACACCGAGAGGTTCCTAGCACAGCTGGAGCGCGAGTTTGGCGATCTAATCCGCGAGCGTTACGACACAGGGGCTACCAAAGGTAACAATAAACAAATTATCAATGCGTTGGAGGCGACATAGTGGTCATGGAGTTGGGTCGCTCTAACCCCTTTAAGAAGCCACCTGTTAATATGCTGCAGTCATATGGTATGTGGTGTGCTTTGTACATGTTACTAGTGTTGACAATAAGTTTAAGATTTTCAGCGCATTAACACTTTCAGGTTATCTAGGACTTTAATAAGCGACCTCGAATCTAAGTCAAATATCGAAAAAAACTATGCTTTATCAACCATTAAAAGTATATATTTTCTGAATGGAGAAAGATTGGGGATTTAAAAAATATGTTTTTTACTTCCGTGTCTTTATTATTGTCTAGTGACCACAAATTTTAAAGTCAAATTTGCATGTAAGAAAGATACATTCGTAGCAAAATAACCCCTGGCCAATTTTACTAAAACATTTTTTATATGAAAACTTTAAGTTACGTCTCAAATACGCTGTTAGGATTTTGCTTTAAAATGCCTAGTTTTTGCTTACGGAGCAATATACGAATAAGACCGCTGTTTTTTTAAAAAAATGCCTTGTGTTTTGCAAGTTAATTTTTGGCATAAAACCCAAACTAAGTGAATAATCAAAAATTCCTAGATAACCTTAATTGTAAACGTCCAACTACTGCTTTTTAACATTGTTGGAACATGAACACAACTTCTGCTTTGCCAAAATTTCACAATATATTTTTAAAAGTACTCAATAAAATAGTCAAATGGCCTGTTTGTGCGAGTCCTTGTATATTTTGGTCCGCAAACTTTTAATCTTGTGCAAGCTGATCTTCCATAAGTTTTGCAGCCATGACAATTTTCAAGATTCTGGAAAAACTTCTAAAGAACGCGTCTGTTGGTCGCATGGTTCGTTGAATATTGCTGGTCTAAAATAGCACCTGGTCAGAGTTTGATTATTTGTGGCAATGTGGTGGTCTTATTGAAAATTGTATCTTACTTTCAGTGCTGCGTGCTGTTGTCGCCAAGTTCCTGGACATTCGGGTGTTTGATCCGGAAAAAGCAGGTTCACACAATGAGATTACACTGTACCAGTTCATGGGCTACCTGCAGTCATGTGAACGAGAGCTACACAACTTTGTAGACGAAGTGGCCGCCGAGGGTAAGATGTCTGGGCTGGGGTAGCGATGTTAACTGTAAGAATATGTTTGCTTGGAGCTGAGAGTTTTGTTTGTTAAGCTCAATGTTGAAGACTGTCATCGCTTGGATGGGGCTGAAGAAATGTTTGAGAGAAGTGGGCATTCTGGGTAAATTTTGTGTCCTTGATAACAGTGTTTATCTGATTCATTTGCTACCTAAAAACATCTACTTGTTGTTAAGCCACAGGGTAGTTACGAACATTACTTGAATATGTTTTGTAATGTGGAAAAGAGGGCAATTATTATAATAATAATGATAGTAATAAACTTTAAAATAATTCACTCTAGTCAGGTATTCAAACAATCACTATTCAAGTCAAATTTTTAAATTTTGTACTTTTCTTAATACTCTCAACATTGAAAGCATTGGATAGTTTGGCTTTTAATGTTTTACTCTAACCGTGTCATGTTCTTTCTCTCATAGTCTGGCTGTGTGGTCGTCTGCGGTCATGTAACGTGGACATTGTCATCAAAACCCTCCTGACCTTCACGAGGACCGTCCCACCCACAGAGTGTCTCAAGCTGATCCCACTTCTCCTGCTGTCGGACAGCGCGGACGTGCGAGTCACCGCGGGTAGGTCAAGGTCATGACCCTGCATAATTTGTTGTATGTTAGCCATGTATTGCATAGCTAACTATAGATGGCGCTGTACCATTGCAACCGATTGGTACAATTCTGTGATGTTGTTCTTTGCATTAGGTGACTTCATCTCCCATATACCCAACACAAAGCATGCAAGGAGTGCCTTCTTTTGCTTTAACTTCTGGGCTCACTTTGCTACTGCATGTTTGCTACCCTCAGACTTCAGTAGTGTCACTAATATCCCATTAATTACCTATAGATTAGAAATATTGCGGATGCGCGAATTTATTGGCTTGATTGTTTATTGCCCTGTAAGATAACGGCTTTCCAGTGGTCTTAGTGGAAATCTTAGCAAGGTCAGGTCTTCCATCAATCTTCCCTTCACTATTATCCAATTAGATTTACCTGGTCATGCAACCGTTAGCTTGTGTCCATGAATTTTTCAAAAAGTCTTATAATATTTGTAAAACAGAGGTCACCTATGCTGCATTGTAATAAATTATTGGCAGAAAAGTCTAACGAATTCCGGACAAAAATAATTGCTAAAATTACCCTTTCAAAAGCTTCAATTGTTGATAAAGCCCATCATTTCTCTAGTCGTCGTCTGATATGAGCTATGGTATAACTGAAAAATGATCAAGCATTTATTTGGCGTCACTTGTGAAAGAATAAAAAAAAACAAATTCCAGTCGAGTCCATAATTGGTGAGATTCTACCGTACTTAAAGAAGCAAATCTTCATTTGTCAATCTCTTGTTGGTGTCGTTTCAGAGACCTATCTACGTGATTTGGTGACAGAAGCAGAAATCAGAAAAAAGGTGAGAATTTGTCTTTGTCTCATGTACGTCTGTAAGGTAACACTCGGCTTCTTACGCGTGTGGCACACGGCATTTACTAACAAACGTCCAAAAAATGGGTTTTCCGACATGATCTGGTGAGACGCTAGTCACATCCAAGACTACATACGTAGTACATACATTCACTAACTGTACAACCAGTTCCACCTGATATTAAAATTGATACCATTGAAGTGAGTTTTCCTGTATTAATCTCATTATTCACGCAGCGCCTTTAGACAGCCTGGCCTTGTTTAGGCCGCCAGCATGTAGGCAACTTTGTGTAAACTAAAATACTGTCAGTCAGGTTTCTGGTTGTATTTTCTTTTTCATTCGGAGACTTTGGGATTTCAGTAGTCCATTATCCACTTTTCCGAAGACTAGAGAATGCAGAAAGCACTATGTCATTTTGTTATTATTGTGTACACAGTCAATTATTTGGAATGGAACATGTTTGTATCCGCTTTATGTATGCTATAAGCGATATACTTCAACGACTAGTGTTCAGCATGTAGGATTCAGTTTCCATCGGTGCTGTGCATTTATTAGGAACTGACACCAGCATATTATACCCGGACTGTGACCCTGCAGAGGTGCTGCTGCTTACGAGCGGCATCAGTGCAGTATTAAAGGTAACCAAAACAATGGTACTGTTCGAACTGTGGTCACATCACGTGACCTAGTGAATATGAGTCTGAAGATTTCTGCCCTAACGAGAACTCGAAACAAGTAGCTTGCTGACCAGACTTAGAATTGGTTGCTATACACATTTCTACGCGGGTTTAAGATTTATTTATTTATTTATGGCTCAGTGGACTAGAGCTTCTGCACGCTTAGCAGAAGGTCCTGGGTTCAAGTCCTGGTTGGGACAGAAATCTTTTCAGACTTATATTCATTAGATCACGTGATGTGGCCAGACTTAGAAATGTTTTTTCCAAGACATATTTCGCGTCATTTTAAGATTGATCAATTTATGTAGGTTCTGTATATTGTAATGTTTTCTTTCCCCAGGTCTTGGTCACTTTTGTTGAAGGCTTAGAGGATTCCAATGCGGATATTCGCTGTGGTGCCTGCATTGCTCTTCGGGAGCTGAAGGTAAATTTGTATTATCACATATCAAGTGATCCTTTGTTTGATGTTGACTGCTGTTAATAATCACGGTTCAGTGTGTTGGTCGACCTTGGCTTGTACCATAGTTGCCAAAAGAAATCGGTCAAAGTTCCATTTCTCAGTCCTGATGTGTCGGTCCAGTTACTCTGATGGTGAGCTACGATTGCACTTGACCAGCCATCTTAGTGCGGAATTAATCCTGCGTGCACTCAAGTCTCTTGAGGGGGTTTCCGGATCATTTTGTCTCTTTATTTTTGGCTGTATTTTGTCGATGTTTAGTGTTAGTTTGGGAAACATCAAGGAGAAGGCCCTGTTTGTTTCCCGCCTTTTGAATATTTTTCTGCAGTACTTTTATGCATGATCAATAGGTGGAGGCAGAGTAGTCACAGCAGTTACTGTTAAAAACACAGTGAATGATGATATAGGTACTTTGTAATCGAGCAATTTGAGGCATGGTAACTCTTCCTATTTTGCTCACAACATGGTTGACTAACGTGAATTTTTTTTTCTAATTGATCAATTATAAGTAAAGATCAAGAAATTTCTAGTTCATTTTTAGCTTGGCTTGTACTGTGTAGATGTCATCGAGCAGCATGTTCTGTTTATTTGCTGCGAAGAAAAATGAAAATTTTAGCTACTATTTTTGTGTGAAATAAGTGAAGAATTACTGTACGTCTTAGTTGAAGGAGTAAGCGCAAGCCAGTGTAGGAGCAACCTGTTGTTCTTGTTGCTTAGCAACACTCAGAGAGTCTATTCCATTGCAGGCAGTGGAGGCGGTGGATCAGCTGGTATTTATATGTGAGACGGACAACTCGTCAACTGTACGTTCGCGGGCCAAGGAGGCCCTGCTTGTGCTGGGTAGGTTGGTTGTGGTGCATAATACCTTGATATTAAACACGCGGGATTACTGTATCCACGGGACGACTTAGTCGTTCCTTGCGCTGCCTCCAGATGAAATTTTTATTGGTTATTTCGTTGACGATGGCGTTGACGTTGGTGATAACCGTCATTTATGGATGAAACAAGAGGCATCTGTTGTACAAACAAGAACTAATTTAAAAATGCTCAGGTGTTTATTGTACACATGAAATGCAGTCTGGTATGAAAATGTCTCATGAAACTGCTATGGAACCTGCTTTCTGTCAAAAACACGTTTGTTTCATCGAGGCCTGTAAACCTAGTCTCATTCTTTTACCTATTATTTGGATTTGAAGTGTCTTTGGAGTTTTGAAGAACTGACAACATTCAACAGATTGAACTCACCCAGTGTGTCATTTTTTCCTGAGCTTGGTTTCAAGTAATATTAATAAGAAATTGTCAATTCTTCCTAATCCCAGAAAAAAATTTATTCAGAGTAAGGAACAATTTGTTATTGGCACCAGTTTTATAACAAGTGGGTTAATAATACCATTGCATGAACAATTTCAACTTCATAATTCACTCGAGCAAACCATTTGCAAAATCAAGTGCAGTGCAGTTCCTTCTGTCTATATATTACCCTCAAATTTAAATTTTCTTTGCAGGTGAGGAAGGTAAGGAAGCCATTAGCATAGCTGAGTTGGGTTTGCATGGATTTCAAGGGTTGTCTGTCTACAAGTAGTCTGTCTTACTGGCTCTGGTCTGAAAGATGAGCCCTGATGGAATATGTTAGTTTGTTGCTACCAGCGTACCCATTGAAAATGACTAGTCTATGATTTATTGAATACACAAACGGACCAAGCGCAGATTGGTGGTGTAAGTGATCCCCAAATGGCAGCAGTTGCTAATGGCAATGGAACATGGTTGCCACTGTAGGCGACATGATGTAGGAAAAATGATGTTCAATCATTCGAGAACGGTTTGACAAAATGTGTGCGGTTAAACATACTGCAGTGACTTTAGTGATGACTTGGCACGCCAGTGTCTCAGACTTGATTGTATGCTGTACATTGCAGCCATTGTGTCTTTATAAAAAACATTTCTAAATGTGATCTTGTACTGGTAACCACAACTTTATGACAACAATCATAAGCTGGAGTCACAAAAAGATGCGACTGCCATTGTATTTGAAATTAACCCATTCTACCAAGGGGTGGGGTTGGGGGAGTGTGCAAAGAGATGTACTCCGTTCTCTTCCCAGCTTTTTCAGATGTTGGTGTACCATTTTTACCTTTTTGAGCGTTATGTGTAGCTCATGTTAGTGCATAGGCTCGAGTCAGTATGCCGTTTGGCTTTAACTTTGTCACTGTAATCCTGAGTTTATAATGTGGTGTGTCTCAAGCTGCGTTGAACAAGTGACATTTTTGTGTACCATTGATTAGGAATGTGTTTAGTCTTAGTGGTTGATATCATTCCATTCCTGCCAAAGACCGTCTTTAGTTTTAATATTTAATGAATACCGGATAGGTTGCAATGTTACGTTTATTTTGATTTTTTTTTGATATGCTTTAAATACGGCAATTCTCATCAATCAACACACGCACATTACACACATTGCAGTGCTAGGTGTATAGTGTGTTGGCTATTAAAGACAATTGACTGTACTGTGTTGTGTGTTGTGGCATGTGCTCTTGTTGTGTGTCATAGCACTGCAGCACACATAGTGAGTGCAGCTGCACTATGATGCGTCACTTAGAGACGTCTCGTTGCGCCATCTGTTGAGTGAAGCAAAAACCTGTTCTCTCGTTGTGCGGTAAACTCTCGATTTAGACAATTAATTTAGTGCAATATGTCGAGGATCATTTATTCCATTTATAATGAATACAATGTAAATAAATCGGGGTACATATTAACAAGGGTTAGCGTAGAAACTATTTTTTAAATCATGTCGTGCCTGTATTGGGTTTGAGGCTTTACATAGTACATGTGAACGTAGATAAATCCAACTGACCAGTATTACACTTAACTATCATTCTGAGTTCAATTAGTTGATCCGACTTTGTTATATCGAGTGCTGTTTTGGGTGTGACTATTACCTTGGGTATTGCTCTAATACACAACCATGAGTGTCAGATGTTTCACCAGATTATAAAATTAACCATCCTTGTAGCCTGTGGTTACACTATGGTCAGAATGAAGCTGATGGGTGTTATTTTTGGTTTAGTAAATCACACGATTATTTTTCACGGAACCAGCATTCCTCATAACAAGTCAGTTAGGCCTACGTAAACCTAGAATCCATTATTGGGTCCTAGCGTGAGCAGTCTGAAAGCTAAATCTGTTTACTAAAACTTTTGTTCTGTGAAATTTGGTTCTCTGTTTAGACGTTATATGTTTTGTGAATACCTTGCAGTCAAAGTAGTTATAGCAAAGTTGTGAAACCGTATTCGGTTTGTCCGAAGCAACAGTATTAACCGTAAATTTGTACTGTAATATTTAACACAGGATTACCAAGTTGTTCTGTACTCTATATTAGGCAAGCGTTAATAATTTATTTTGCATCCCATTTTCACTGTGGACTAACTGTATTTTGTGGTTTATCAAATAAATATTTAAAGGAACCTATTTTCACAAAAGTTGTGTTTGTTAAATACTTTAATTTGTAATTATTTTGACCATGTCTTACATGAAATATCATGCCAGATTTTTTATGCTTTGACAGGACGAAGTTTTTGAGAGTACAGTGAAGTCCATCTGCATACAATTTTTACTCTTTGAGTGAAAACATTTCAGTTATATTACTGAAGTCACTTTTTAAGTAATCTCATGACAATTGCATGTTGTCTCTGGTGACGTAATTTCACCTTGAAAACCTCAAAACACCAACCAAACAGAGTGCCATCTAGTGTTCAATGATGGAACCAGTCTACTCAATCCATTGTAATTACAGTTAGCTTTCACTGCACTTGGCAATTTGTGAATGCCACATTAGGGCCTTCAGTCTTAAGCAATAATGATGCATAAACTTTCCTAAGCTCAGCATGAGAAAGGCAATGAGTCATTCTAATAGACTTGTTTCATCACTACATAAAAGGCCTTTTTTAATCAGTATTTTGGAAAATACTAAAGACCTTGAGACGCCACTGATGACCTGTACAGGTAAATTCATTTCGACATCAAAAATTGCTTGACCTAGGCAAACAATCTTTGAAAAAATACGCGACGACTCTCTATAGCAATTAAGAGAAATTTTACCAAAATAATTTATTTACAACGTGAACAACAAGACATCGAAAGTCCGAGTCCTTTTGCAAACCCTGATGGAACCCTTTCAAGAGATTTTAATATTAGAGCTTTAAAAATGCTTCATAACTGAGCTTTCACACATTCACATACAGAACACACAGTTCCCCGTACATTGCTAACACTATATCCATATTGCTACACCCTCAACACCTACTATGTAACCCAACTTCAGCGCATTATCTAGTTTAAGTTGGATTGTTTCACATGAAGCCAGATGGGTATTTTCATACATAAAGGAGGACATTATGTTGTAATGTCTGGCATCATAAGCAATGACAAGTGACTGTTCCTGCTTCTGATAACATCGCTTTCTTGAAAATTGTCTCGCTTTCAAAATATTCTTGAGCAGACTCCACAAAGAGTCGTAAATTTGCACGATGTTGTTTGGCAGATCTAGGCGAGCCAACACATGGACTAGATAGTCACGCCACCTGGTGACTTCCTCGAAGTTCCATGCAGCGCCAATAAAGTCAAGCCGAAATCATAAACTCTCACCAGGAATGAATCGAGTTAACAGTGACAAATGTTCTCGTTTAGGCAAACAATGAACTTCATAAAGACCATGGTTTTATCATACCGTAATTAGGCGTCCCATCTTACCCCATCCAAAAGCCAAGCAAATGCTCTTATGTCAAACAAAAACGGTACCACATGAGGCTTATTGAAGTGTTCTAAACAAAACATAATAAGGCAATAATAATTTGGCAGTATGTTACAGAAAAAAATATACTTAGAACTTATAGTAAATCTTCCACGAAAATGAAAAACAAACATATAACGAGGGAATTTTCAAGAGTGGACAATGAAAGTTGAGAGAAATTCTTGATCAAGAAAATCTTATCAAATTCTTGATCTTTAGTTTTAGTTATACCTGAATCCCTTATTTTGAAACCAGAGGTCGTCAAATTAAAATAAATAGGTGCTACTTTACTTATTAAGTCAGAAACAAAATAATAAGTAATTATCACAGTATAATAAATTGCGAAAATACTTTTAAAAGGTCTGCAACAAAACATGTAAAGTCAGTTTTGAACTTAGTGACCTAAAATGTTCACAAGTTCTAACACCCAACATCAAGGCAATGTTCTGTTATAATGCTTACTAAAATCGTTGCAGATAACGGGGCAGATCATGATTAAATGCTTCAACTTTGCAGAAATGAGATTTTTCAAACAAACTATCACACATTTAACATCCAAGCTGTTTCACTGAAAGCATCATAGCCCATCACTGGAAAAAGTTCTTTGAGAAGATAATTATTTTTTAATAGTTCAATTTAATGGTTAAATAAAATGAGCTTATCTCATCACTACAAACATCCTGACAGCTTTTCATATTTATTATTCAAAACAAGTTAACGTTACTAATTTTGATTTTCACCTTGTTTCCCACTTCCCTTTAAGTATTACCACTGCTTTGGTTGAAAAGACACTGCTAGATTCACACCTACACAGAACACATACAAACCCAGCTAAACCACCAAACTACTGCGGGCATTAAAGTACAGGCAAGGCAAAAGAAATGTAACAGGTAAAAACAGACATTAAACAAAACACGTTTAAAGCAATCGCCAAATTACCTTTTACCAGGATGCCTAGAAATTACCTGTTCTGACTAACAATTACAGACAAACCCTAATTCCAGAAAGGCAACTTCATCTAGCTTTTTGATCAACGCACCATCATTTGGTCATGAGAGGATGACTACAACAGGGAAATTCCCTTAGGGCTGGTCAATAAGTCTTTTTAAGCACATATTTGACGTTTTCTCAACATCTTTTACTTCAAACTCAGAGAAACAAAGACACTACTACAACTGTGATAAAGGTATCCTATCAACAGAAACAATTGCTATTAACAACAGAGATTCACAATGACTATGGTATAGTAAAATCCTACTAAATCAATTTTGGACGAAAATAATTGCTAAAACTGATCTATTTTCATTTTTGAAAGGTTTCTAACACATGAATGCTGATAATTTCCAAGAATCGCCGTCTGATAGTAACTATGGTACAAACCTTTAAAAATGATGCAGCGTTTATTTGGAGTAACTTATCTTCAATAAAAAAATTAATGAAGAAATAAAATTTCACTCATTGTGTCATAAATTGGCCCAATTTTATTCCTCCCAGAATTCCCCCGAGTACTACCATGAGATACGGACATGCGCAAAGCGAACCATTCCACGGACTTATCTTCTGGAGGAAGACGTGTTTTTCCTTTGGAAGGTTTTTTCGCGCAAGTTATACCGCGACCACGCTCAATTGCATAACTCTTTGCTACTGAGCATTTTCTTCTTATCCTATATAATCATCTTGGAAGTTTTTGGACGACCGAGCTCACCGACTCTGTGTGACTCGGCGGGCCACACCTTGCCCGGTTTTACCGGCGCAGAGCATTACGACTCTCTATTGGCCTCATCGTATTTTCAGGCCTACCTGCTTTGGGGTTTCCGTGACCCGACACGGACCATGTGGAGTGTTTGATAGTTGTCCTATCCTCGTACGCTTAACCTCACCNACTTCAAACTCAAAGAAACAAAGACACTACTACAACTGTGATAAAGGTATCATGGCAACAGAAACAATTGCTATTAACAACAGAGATTCACAATGACTACGGTATAGTAAAATCCTACTAAATCAATTTTGGACGAAAATAATTGCTAAAACTGATCTATTTTCATTTTTGAAAGGTTTCTAACACATGAATGCTGATAATTTACAAGAATCACCGTCTGATAGTAACTATGGTACAAACCTTTAAAAATGATGCAGCGTTTATTTGGTGTAACTTATCTTCAATAAAAAAATTAATGAAGAAATAAAATTTCACTCATTGTGTCATAAATTGGTCCAATTTTACCGCACTTTCCTATAGTGCGGAATAGTTAACGTAACAACACTCCGTGTTCATATCTGAAATGTAAAATATTTTTAAAACCCTAAAAGTAAACCCTGGTTGTCTGTATAGCTGCACACTTCATGGAGAGACGAACGGACGGAGGACATATCTTTCACAATTCTATTCCAATAAGCCTCCCAACTTCACTAAGAGGTATTTTCAGTTCCGCGATTTCAGAAAAAAATTGAAGTGTGCGACAAAAAGAGAGATCTACCAGAACAGTAATAGAGATTTGAAATCAGATCCATCTTCATGTTATAGGTTACGAATTGAATCATGGAATTATGTCCCCAAGAAAGTTCCAACACAGGTATCAGTTAACGAGCTGATTTTGCACCCCATCCTCCCCCCCCTATGTGTGACACCCCCTGCTGATCTAGCTCAGTGCCAAAAAGTGCATGAAGTCTTTTTTGTTCTGGTGAGTGGTACGTGTTGGTCGTCCCAAGTCCTTGCGGCCCCCTCTGGTGGTGAGAATCTCCAACAAGACTGGACCTTCCATGTCCCTCATCTTCATGACAGACGCTCTAACTTCGTCTTCTGTCACTGCTGTCCACGCCTGAAACGCCAAATAGTTGGAGGTTGTTAAATCAAAACTTTCATATAAATTTTACATAAAATAATGGCAATCCACTCAGAGGAGGCTTACACCAGGGCAACCCACAGGTGTATGGGTGAAAGTAGATGTGCGGGACTGGATGAGTTTTCAGTGACTGTGAACAAGTTATGAGGTACATTTGAAATACAGCCTCCCTCGCTAACAGGTAGCGGTGAGCAAGAAATGATTCTACTCATGAGTAAAGTATGTGTGAATGAGCAAACAACACTGGAGAAGACCCACAAACAACATCAGCCGAAATATCATGGCAATCACAAGGTTGCAGTGTTGTTTCTTTTCACAAGAGGGAAAAACAAAGTTCTCTCATTGCCACTGGCTGTACGCATGTTGTGGGATCAGAGAATAAATTATTAATTGATTTTAATTAAGACAGACAGATGACAGAAAAATAGTCAATCTTTTTCACAACAGGCTATTCCAATTAAAACAATCAACACCACGCGTGCCCTTTGACCTCACCTCTTTGTAGCCGCATGCCTTAGCAATGGAGGTGAACGAGAAGTCATTGCCGGCGGCATCTGTTGGCTGACCTCCCACAGAGTCGTGCGCGCCATTGTTGAACATGATGTGTTTCAGGTTGGTTATCTTTTTCTGGCCAATGGTTGCCATGGTACCCAGGTGCATGATGGCAGCACCATCGCCGTCTAGACACATTACCTGCAGGTGAGAAGACACGTCATTGAAGGGTAATCATCTACAAGACGGCACTCATGAAACAACCATCTAACCTGTATTACAGCATACATTCAGCGAGCTACTCAGAATTATTAAACCGTGAATGCCCCACGCTGGTGAACAGCATTCTTTCTCAATCTAATCAGATAACAAAAAATGACCCACTACTCACTAGCGCCACCTGGCAGTCTCCCAATGCATTAGATAACTTACAAGATACATCAAATGGACGTGACAGTTTGCTGGGTACATGCACTACTTAATGTATGAGCTTAGTTATACTAGCAACACTCAGTGAGAGCGCATTTTCTGCCGGGCAATTCATAGGAATGTTCATGGCACAGTGGAAAGAACTTAGGCAAACTTGTGACCAGACAACATGCCGGGAGGAGATTCTATTCTAACTACCGTATAGTCATAAAACTATTTTGGTGATTCAAGTACGCCAAATGTTCTCCTAAGCATTTTGGTAAGAATTAATCAGTTTAGGACGTAACATGGCTGACAAGTGGAATTTCTTCTGTATCGAAATGTTTACCAAAATTACCAGTTAGTGTGATCTGAGAATTTGTCATAATGTAGCAAGCATTTGGAAATCAGAAAATGATAATTGTTTTAGAATTGTAATAGTCACATGTTCAATTCAACTCTCCTCTCTTGCAAAGGTGAAAAAACGCATCATATGATTGACCTACTTTTTGCAAGGTCAGGCCACAAACACACTTCTGATGTGATTACATCGAGTAAAAAATGATTGTTGTATGCAACAGCGAATCATAATTATTAGTATTAGAATGACAAACACTGATGTCATAATAATGAATACAACAGCAATGGTACAAGTGACTTCCTTTCGCGCAGCATTGTGGGTAAATATCACAGTATCAAAGTTTTTGCTGTAAATATCACAGTTGCTATATATATGAGACACACGTGTATCACCAGCACTTCAGCTGAAATACCGAGGTGGCGATAATCAAAATCCCAGCAATAGCCAGTATTCATAACACAGGATGGTCCTTCTTCTCTAATTTAACTCTGTGAAACTAGAACACCTGCGTGTTGCTCACCTGTCTAGTTGGTTTCTGCATAGCCACGCCCATGGCTATTGAAGAGGCATGACCCATACTTCCAACAGTTAGGAAGTCCTTTTCATGACCTTGTTTTAGTTCCACCCTGTAAACGGAAACGCAGATGTATTAAGCCACGTCGTAGGAAAGGTGAGAATTTGCCCCACTTGTGATTGTGTCTAAGCAAGCCTTCATAAGTTACAGAAGGTCTAGTTATATCATATTCGAGTTTTCAGCTGAGCAATCCAGCTGTGTTGCACAGCTGAAAGTTTTCAGCGGAATAGGGAGAATAATCACCATGGCGACAATTGACATACAGCCAGTAAACGGAATCACAGGCGAGTTGTGAGTGTGTGTGTAATGACGTGCAAAATGCAGCTGACTCTGGCAATTTTCGAAGTGAAAAGGTAACTAATAAGTAAGACGACTTATTGCTATGAAGCAGATCTCAATTTGTATCTAGCTCCAAAAAGGCTCACAACAAAACTGTTACAATTCACGACACCAAAACCAGTATGGCAAGAAACAGGTTGGTTCGATGACCGAATGCTAGATGGCGACAGCAATGGGCACGACAGGATTTTAAAGCCTCTATAAGCCCGCATTGCGTCAAAGAAAAGCACCTTTGATTTGGACAACTCGTTGCAATAAAATTGGACCCAGCTTGTCTCTTACTCAGTAGTGAAGTGATCTCTGGACAAGGAAAGAATGGACAAGTTTACTTATTGATCAATACCATTTTCCACATTATAAATGACATGCCATAACAAGCCTACCTTTCCAAGCAAATATAAAAAAACAGTAACTTCTTTCCAAATCATGAATCATTTCTAAATTGATTAAGGACCAATAACTGAGACTAATAACTGCAACTGGTCTAAATCAAAATTCAATTTTGACGGACAGTGGGTTTAGAGCAGCTGCAGTGTTCACAGATGACCTGATAGTTATTAGCACAATGCAAGCAATAGGGAAACTAGCTTTGCCTAGTATTTTGCAAAATGACAATCAGTCGAGACCAAGAACGACATAGCATCATTTACACACCTGTATTCAAACAGTTCCCTTGACAGCATTCCTGTGGTTGCCACGACAACATCCCTCTGTGACAGGCAGTCAACCACACACTGCATGGCGCCTTCGCGAGACAATGGAACTCTAAAAATGGAAAATTTAATTCACAAAAACAATGAAGTAAATAAATCAATACATAAATATAAAAAAGACATATTTCTGATTTAAAGCCAGCCCAAAATAGTCACATTCCTCCAAACACCTTAATAACGCAAAGTGAATATCAGGAAAACTTCACCAGATTTCAAAATAATTGATAATATTTGTTTAACTTCGTCAAAAATTGTGATGAGAGTAATAAAATTGTGAATTTCTAAAAATAATAACAAGGTTGGGCAGTGGGTCAACGTGCTGGTACTTTACAGAATATCAAAACAAAAAATATCACTATAGTATCGAAACGAACAGCGCTCGGTATCCCAATCAATAGCTTGAAAACTGAAAGTGAGGCTAAATTCAATTTTGCAGCTCAGTCAACTACAACACATAGCAAACCCTGCATGAAGTCCAACTCAAATTTGCAAAGTTCTGTTAAACTTTACGTTTCCATTGACGGCACTGCACTATGCAAACGTACTGTCTAAGACAAAAGCCGAGGTACAATATTATTTTAAAACATAGTAAACGAAGTTGCCACATCAGCCCAAACGTTTACTCAACAGCTTTTGTCATGTCTTCAGTCAAAATATGTCGGCCATCTTTGTAGGAAAACTACAGTGCACGTTATATAGACATGAGCCTCTAGGAAACTGTTTTTGCAGTTTTGAGAGAGCAGATATAACCATGTGGATGTTATTCTTAATTAACACTCCCCCCCCCAGAAATCACTTCACCATTATATCCACCTTCTCATTCACTCCCTCACCCCCAATCTCAACTAAGAGCACGCTCAGTGTAGTGAAACATGTTTGTGCAATGCTGGACTGTCTGCCAGTAATGCTAGGATATAATCCTGGATCTCCCCATAGGGAACTCTACATTCACTAAGTCGGGATTCGAACCCCAGCCAAATTTCACTGGATTCTTTCATTCTTTGGGGGTATTAAGATCCCTATGACAAAGGACCCATTGTCGGTGTTGCTCAGGCAGGTTACACAATAGAGGTCCCCAACACACCAACAAAGGAACAGCAGTAGCAATGGGCGTTATTGTACTACTCTTTTCTTCTGATGTAGTTAACCAATTTTTACGAATCAAATGGTGACATTTTTAATAAAATACTTAGTCTTCATTGTTCACAATGGCAAAAATGATCCGGAAAGAATGCTACCATGAACAGGCATCACTGATACCCAAACAAAAGAAGACACTCACACAAGTCCAGGCACTTTGGTAAGTGCCTATAGACCTTAATCACGCAATCGCCATTTTAGCAGTGAGCCTCTTTTTAGGTTTAAGAAACAATACATTTGGGACATGAATATAACGAGGCAAAAAATCACGCTTTGCACTGTGTTTAAGCGCAAATTGCATTGTTCCCAAAACCTAAAACGAAGCTCACTTTTAAAATGGCGAGAGCGTGAATATGGCATATTGTAATTCTGACTGGTAAGAAGCATTCATAGTTACCAGTTGGGAAATGAGATGTGCAGCCTAATGTGAAGCAAAGTACAACTGGTTCACTATCCATAGAAAAATGCTTTCAGATCACGTGGGACCAGTATTCCAAGAACATCCTCCATGCTGTTGAACTATTACTTCTGCTGAAGCTGTTTAGGAGTTAAAAGAGGGACGTTTCATCACTAGTATAAGAGTCCAAAGTTCAAACCACTAAACTGTGCTGTGCGCGATTGTGAAGTTAATGAAAAATGAATCTCAACAAACAAATCTGAATTTTCAGACACTTACACTTCTTGCTCCCTCGGTAGTTTGTAAGGCAGGAATGTTTGTCGTTTCACCAGCAAACAATATGGCCCCTTGGCACTTTCCATATAGTGCTTGGCTGTCAACAAGGCCTGACAAAACAAACANAGACCTTAATCACGCAATCGCCATTTTAGTAGTGAGCCTCTTTTCAGGTTTAAGAAACAATACATTTGGGACATGAATATAACGAGGCAAAAAATCACGCTTTGCACTGTGTTTAAGCGCAAATTGCATTGTTCCCAAAACCTAAAACGAAGCTCACTTTTAAAATGGCGAGAGCGTGAATATGGCATATTGTAATTCTGACTGGTAAGAAGCATTCATAGTTACCAGTTGGGAAATGAGATGTGCAGCCTAATGTGAAGCAAATTGTAATTCCGACTAGTGAGAAGAATTCATAGTTACCAGTTGGGAAATGAGATGTACAGCCTAATGTGGAGCAAACTGTAATTCCGACTGGTAAGAAGCATTCATAGTTACCAGTTGGGAAATGAGATGTGCAGCCTAATGTGAAGCAAAGTACAACTGGTTCACTATCCATAGAAAAATGCTTTCAGATCACGTGGGACCAGTATTCCAAGAACATCCTCCATGCTGTTGAACTATTACTTCTGCTGAAGCTGTTTAGGTGTTAAAAAGAGGGACGTTTCATCACTAGCATCACCTAACGAGTATAAGAGTCCAAAGTGCAAACCACTAAACTGTGCTGTGCGCAATTGTGAAGTTAATGAAAAATTAATCTCAACAAACAAATCTGAATTTTCAGACACTTACACTTCTTGCTCCCTAGGTAGTTTGTAAGGCAGGAATGTTTGTCGTTTCACCAGCAAACAATATGGCCCCTTGGCACTTTCCATATAGTGCTTGGCTGTCAACAAGGCCTGACAAAACAAACAGTACAACATTAATAACACATAATCGTATACACTGTAACTCACACAATGTGTACCTAGTCAGTTGTTAGAGGGGGAGCATTAAGTTTTGATGCTACATTTCATCAAAAATTACAGCAATCCAAGGATCTCTATTTTTAAGTAAAATGACATCAAAATGGTTGCTTTCCCCTTTAAGGTGTTCAGTCTATGACACAGTCAGCCAATATCGTTGTACTGTGCACAACAGAAAAATAAGGTTTATATTCATGAATCAAAGAAACGTGAAACAAAGCAAATTAACACTTCCTGTTTTCAACGGTAATATTGTTGTCAGAATGGAGGTCATAGGTCATTCCGATTTCATCTTACTTTGAAATCGGCAATTTTGACCCCCTGCATGACTTATAAGTTGCACTGGATACGGAAACTGAATACTGTCACAGTAAGGAATATAACAAGACCGATTTAATGAAAGTAAAAAGCTCAATTTCATTTTCGTTTTCAGCAGCTAACCAGGACAAAATGCTGCTCTAAGTATATTATGAATATGTCAAATGTCAATCTCAATATGGCATGGAAAATAGCTTTAAGTAGTGCCAAAGAAATGGTTTATTTTCTTCAAGTCTGATTTTTGGAATTAGTTTTGACCAAATTTGTGAGTCTTTACCATAGACAGGTATTCATTCAACACCTCGGCTGAAGCAGAAAATACACCTACGATGAGGGCTATTACTAAAAAATGAAAATATGCCCTTGAGCACATTTATAGTAATTCGTAGTAAAAACATTCATGAATGTAATGACTTAGGAGTAAGAATTATTAGTCATCATACACACCATGTGTCGGTCACATCGCGTGACCTATAGTTAAGTCTGAATGTAGGATTTATAATCACAAATTTCAGACACAATGCTGGTAATACCCATCAGTCTTATAAACAACACAGACTTCATCAAGGTCAAAAATGAAAACATTCATCACACAGTCTTTTGTATCCCCTATAGTGACCGTGGATTTGCGTAATTCAATTCGATGTTTTGGGGAGCCTCGGTCAATGAGAAGGTTTAACTTCCATCGTGGACCGAACTTATAAACACAAATTTAACTTCACAGTAAAAAGAAAGATTGAACAATGAAGCACCAATGCTTTGATGCAGTGTGAAAGGTTATTGGCAGATGTTGCTGTCAAGTACGGCAATAGTTGGATATAATGTGCCCGTATGTTTAAGAACTAGTTTGATTTCTATTATACCTAACCATAACCGTCAATCACAGCTATTAAGTCATTATCTGATTTTTTCCAATATTAAAGACCGCAGTACTATAAGTACATCATTTCATTTATTATCTAATTCTTCGTTTCAAACAAGAGCAACTCAAAGACTTGAAATGCAACCATGACTGCACAGCAAACGGTGCTTCGGGGGATGTAATATATAAATTAAGCTACACATCTCTGTCAAGGCAATCAAAAATCAGTCAAAGGATTTTGACAGTAATAAAGAACAACCAATATCTTTTCAATAGCAAAAATGGCCAACAGGGAGCGCTACAGTTGTCCGATAACCACTAGTGTGTGCGCATCCTAGCCATAAACCCTTGAGTCAAGTTTATTAAAAATCTGTCAAGCAGTTTTAACAAACGTCAATGGACAACTAATATCACGTCAAAAACTAAAATGGCCAAAAGGGGGTGCTACAGTAATAAAACCTAGTCTTCAGGTTTTTATTAAGATGCACAACTCGTGTTGATTTCCATCAGAGAATGGAAATTTTCCGAAATACTACAGCGCCCTCTCTGATTTACTCACAATGCTGTGCATCCAAGGTGAACTGCTGCCACGTATTCATTATTTTACATAAAATTAGTTTGTCATGTGTCATTCTGCTTAGAATTAAGCTTTACGTTGCATAAAGAGATGCAATGCAGACAAAAAACATGAAAAGCTGAGCGAGGTGCGATGACACGCTCTTCACATGTCCAACTCATGATCAGAGTTTGTTACAGTTAGTGACCTCACATTTTGAAAACTAGGTCAATCAAAGAACATGTCTCGAGTTCTGCGAAAGAAAACACAGGTGATTTTGGAATGAGGGAATTGTTTCCCTATTACTCAGTGGGAAGAAGAAAAGAAAATGAAATTTTATATTAAAACCAAGGATAGGCGAGGATAACATCAGTACATTTTAGGGCACTGATAACATTCGCCCATCAATGATGGCTATGAGTTTTGATATGTGTCAAATAGCAGAGGCAGCCATGTGCCTTCCATTCAGATAATGGCTAGACAGTGATTTTGTTCAGCTTAATATGTATGTTATAATGGTAAATCATTGTCTAGAGGCAATAACATCTTGGGCTCGTAATGCCAGATGTTATCGGAGTGGTGGTATAAATCAATTTCCTTGATTGAGCCTTGTGCATAATTTTGCATCAAACGCAAGAGCTGGATTACTAGGCATAGAAAATTAAATAGTAAGCTATTTTCAAAACGTGGGTGGGACTGCAACTACAACTGCAACCAGAAAACCTTCACACGAGCGTTTACACCAAATTATTTACTATTTCCTGCAGAATATAAGAATACCTTATCTTAAACGTTCAATTTATTTTTTAGCCCATTTATCCACAAGATTATACAATAATTTCATCAAAATCACACATTTTTCACTAAAACATAATGAATTTAAAATTCTTTTTAACATTTCGTCTATAATACAACTGCGTGACACCGCAAGAATATTTTGCAAGAAATGTGAAAAAAGACGATTTTTTAGAACAGAAAAATTTAAAACTGTTAAAAATTGAATGTGTTACCATCCAAGATGAGATACATGAAGGGAACACAGAGAAAGTTTGGTGATCCACTTGATACGAAGCAGACGACAATATTTAAGCCACATTGCAAGACATGGAGTGGTGAACATCTGATGAAATAAACAGCCAGGCGATTATAACCTAATCAATAGTTCAACACCTGAGTATGCAGTTTATAAGCTTTGGTACAATGCTGTATAAATATACAGCTTTGGAACAATACAGGCAAAGGAGAGCAAAACAAAATCTGACAAAAAATTTACGTCATTAAAAACTACATTGAATGTCAGACTTACAAAAACTTATGCACTGTTAAACATGCTAAATATGCTTCATTACGAGAGGACCTCAAATAAAGTTGTGGCGAACAGAAAAAGTAACCTTCGCTTTAGTGGAACTTGCACGCTAATTCCTTATCTCTGTGATAGCTTGGTCAAATTAGTAGGAAACACAACATATAGCGAAAATGTGAATATGAAGTACGTTGAAAATTGCAAAATGTTTTTTAAGAAAGAGCTTTGTGTCCAAAATGATCAGCCACAAATCACTCAACAGTGTCCAGCAAGTATCATGAAGTGGTGTTTGGGAATAATACTGCATGATGTAAGCCCCAAGGTATGTCAGTAGTGCAAAGGTCACCTATTTGCAGATTTTTTTGTTTTCACATTTGCAAGTTGTCAATGAATTCAATTGCACTTTGTTTAGCGTACATGATGTTCAAATAGCATTGTCTTTTAGTTCCTGCTATACATTAGCATAGTTAGGAGCATGCAATTATATCTTTAAATAGACAACTTTTTACCCATATCGTTCACTAGCTGTATTTTGATGTTAGCTAACTGTATGAGATTTAAATTAATCTTCTTTCAAAGAGGGTAACTCATTCATCTTCAAGGTCTGGAATTTTGAAAACCAGTTTGATGCTCAACTGTGGCGAAAACTGGTTCTCAGAGTGGGGGACTCATGTAAGTAATTATTATTATTATGGCCTACCGCTGACAATTGTCTCACAGGCTCATAATTTACCATGTTTGTCACACAAGTCGCCTTAAGTGTTTAGCTCTGTCTTAAACCTCATCAGAGAAGAGAGTATGTCAGGCTGTAAGTCAACGAAAATCGATTTGGAAAATACTGTATCCTCACTGTCAATGTCATGGACACTGTTGCCCTTATTCACTTTAATCGTCACCGTCATCATAAACACCATCACCATCACCACCATCATCATAAGCACCATCACCACCATCATTATAAGCACCATCACCACCATCATTATAAGCACTATGACCCAACGACACTCACCTGCTCTGCCCCCTCCTGATAATCAGGCAGGGGCTGGAATGGTATCCCCAAGGCAGCCAGCAGTCCGGGCGTGGCTTGACCCTGCACCAAATGTTGTGGTTCATCTCTCTTGCCCGGCTCACCACGCCAACCGACCAACAGCAACATGGGAATGCTATAGACAGATGGTACAGCTAGTGACATCACTGGGTTGACGATGTTGCCCAGGCCAGAGTTCTGCAAGACATGAGTGGCTCTCGTTGGAACTTCCTTTTTCTGCTATTTACCCACCATGTGTGGTCCTTACTATCAAATAATATTTCCCACCACAAAAGTAGGATAACACTGTATGTGGACATATAACTTGTGAAATAATTCAGGGGTTGTTTTTGTAGAAAAATAGTAACCGTCACCTCATCGTACCTGCTGCTTTTAAATAAATTTTAAAAAGTACAAAAAACAGACATACAGCAAAGCACAAATATACAGCACAAATAATTTTTAATGTACTTTTAATGCATTTTTTAAGCAAAAAGAGTCACCGTTTTTCAATTCAAACAGTTACCAAGGCAACTCAAATCACTACAATCAATTTTCTAATTGTAACAGCCGGCAGACGTTAATAACAGTGTCTGCATGCTGACAGATGCCACGTCACCTTCAGTAAGCTGCACCCTCTACACAGATAACAACACATGGCTGGCTCTAATCTAAGTGTCCTTATCAGCCCCCATTCCAGATCCTTGTAATTTTTAAGCTGCAATTCCAGCAGTGACATTGTTTGAATTTTCATCTTAGACAGGTTTAACTCCGCAGAACAAACACAGAGAGGGTGTATGAGTTTAGGTAAAAGATTGATTGGAGTGTTTATGCAGTCCTAAGACCTGTGGTATAAACAGCTACTAGTAACACAGGTATTACAAATGACTAGGGACTGTGTGTGATGAGACAGCTGGTAATAAATCAATAACTTGGCCATCGCAGACGCATTGTTATCACAGCTAATGGTAAAAACGAGATATTAAGGGAGTTTAACATTATTGCTGAATTTTTCCAAATTTCGATATATTTTTTATTTTCGTCTTCGCCGGCTACAAATCTGCAAAACAAAATGTGGAGGCACATCTGGCAAAAATTTGAAGTTTAACAGGTTAATGAAAAGTCACATTTGATAACTAAGGATCGAAATCTCTTTTGAAAACGGATCAATTTCACTGAACGATGTCAGTTTTATATATTTATATGTTTCATGGTTTATTGATTAACTTACGAGAAAGTTTTGCATTAATGTTGAATTTTTAATAATTTTGATATTTTGTATTTGGTCTTTGCCGGCTACAAATCTCCAAAACAAATTGGGGGTCCCTGAATTAGTTATTCCTCAACAGAGGCACCTCTGGCAAAAATGTGAAACTAAATGGGATGTTGAAAAGCCAGTATCTATTGAAATCCTTTTCCAAACACATTAATTTCACTGCACAGTTTCATAGAAATCCACCCACGAAATACTTAGAGACTTGGGGGGCACTGGGGTTGAGCGATCCGTCCAAAAGTCGTCATCTAATGCCAAATTTCACATGATCAGGGCTTGGAATGACCAATGACAAAAAACGCGGAAACTTTGAAACTTTTATGGCCCAAATCATGCCCGATAAACAGTCTTGAAATGGTCAATGTGAACCTTTCGCCGACAAAAATCGGGAGGACTAAAAAAAAAAAAAACTTTACCACCATCAGTAGCATGCGTCTGCGTCCTTTTAGCTCGCCCGTGCACTCCCAACCCACACATTTTTGGCTGCAGAGCGGTAGTATTTGCCGCCGCGCTTAACAATAACACGAGACGCCACTGAAAATCACATCACGCTGTCCCAGATGCCCCGGCAATGTTGACAATTTACGTTCCTCCGAAACATAAAGAGCAACTTCCGCTTTTCGAGATGAACGTCGTCTGCAACGCCGCGGTAAGAAAGGAATAAGAAAGGAATTTGCCGCGGAAATTTTATATCAAATCCGATTTTTTTACGCGGAAATATTATAAAAAAAGCGGAAAGCACATTTGAAAAAAGCGGAAATCCGCGTTCCGCGGAAAATTCCAAGCCCTGCATAATACAGCCACGGACGCTGGTTGGGTGGATGCTAGACAGAGGTAATGCCAATATGTGGCCATTTAATGCACAATACACTCACCTGAAGATAGACCATGGCATTCTTCTGAGTGGCCATATGGTAACCTGCAGCTAATGCCACTGCACTGCCCTCATTGGCGGTAATCACGTGGTTACTCTCGGGGGCATTGGCTGTCACGTAGGCACAGAAATCTGAAAGGAAGGACATTCAGCGAACGTGTCACGTGCAGTTTCAACTAATAACTAAGAAAAAGTCGTGGCCAAAACATATGAATTCAGCACCTTCAGATTACATAGGCGAATTTATCATTTTCAGGGCTTACACAGACACAATCCCTTTAAAAATAATGTTTGTGATCTCCCCTAACGACATCCTAGATCAGCCACTAGGTTAATGCCCACAATTAGCCAAAACCTCATCTCCACATTTTCAGCACTTTCACTTTTGAACATCTAGTGTTAATGTTGTATTGGCTCAATACATACACCCGCTTCCTTTACTAAAAGTCGTGGGTTCGAGCACCACTGCGGCACACTGCTAGACCTCTGAGTCACATCCCTAGCTCCTCAGGTTGGGGCACACTGCTAGACCTCTGAGTCACATCCCTAGCTCCTCAGCTCGACTTTTAACTATTATATTAATAAGCATAAAGGTTCCAGGTAATTAGAGCAGTTGGACTATCTGAGTGGTCTGAGCAGGTCTGGTACAACGTGATTTAATAAAAAAAATAATTGCAGGCAGTCTGATACACGTTGTATCAGACGTGCGCAGGCCTCGAATGTGGGCCCATTGCACTGATCACCTGGAAATATTTTATGCTTTATTAATATATGGTTAAAACCGAGCTGAGGAGCTAGAAACCTGGCTCAAGGGTTTAGCAGTGTGACCTGGTAGGACTCGAACCCACGACCTCGAGTAAAGAAATCGGGCACTTATCAACCAGGCCACACTGCCTCCTCCAAGGTACAACGTGAACCACACCGCCTATTTTTTTAATACATGCACCCTGAGCGTTAATCCTGACCTATAGACTACGTAGTCGCACAGCATTATAACATCCCACTCACCAAGTCCTCCAGCCAACTGTACTGCGTACAAGTTGACTTGGTTATAGTCAAAATTAGCTACAATGAATATTTCGTTACTAGTGACGGGAGGGAGGGTACAATTACCTTTAAGTAGCGAGTCGGGGACTCCGGTGAAGAAGTCAATCCCTGTATTAAGAACCGCTTGGTAGAACTGAGCGGGGTCAAGAAAGTCACGCATCAACTCCGTCATCTGCCCGGCATCCTTATTGCGCTCAAGCTGTTGTTGCAGTTGCTAAAATTTCGAGAAATCATCAGTCAGTACGTTTCTAGTGTAGCAGAAATGCCATAGCGGCAAAATAATAAAAAATGGTTTCCAAAAAAATGTTTTCCAAAAAAATGTTTTCCAAAAAAATGTTTTCAAAAAAATGTGTTGCCTGAGAATCGGCTTTAAGACTGCAATCAGAGACAGACAACACAACCTTAATATTAGATCTAAGATTTGAATCCGACCAGCAAAATGAAAACAGAAAGATGAGAAGATAATGATTAGATATTTCTATTGCTACTAAGTAACATCGAAATGCTGAAATTGTGAACATATTATCAGCGATCATCAGTTGAGATAATGCATGCATAGCTCAGGACTTCCAATGGAAATTTCTTCTAATATTTCATGAAATTCACCGTAAATGGCAGAAGTTTTCGAAAGTCAATATTGACTGCTTCTTCCTTCAACATCGGCTTCCAAAAACTTCTATTGTTTAAGGTAAATTTCCTGAATTATTAGAAGAAATTTTTACTATAATCTCTTCGTGAAATCCTAATGAAACTGTTTAGTGTCTGTAGGCCTCACTAATCAAAAATCAGCAATAGCCTCCCTACAATAATCATAGCCTTATACCATGGCCACTAGCTGAGAGAGATCTGCAATTTGTCAGAACGTGAGCAACAAACTGCGTGAAAATATCGTCAAGCACCAAAAATGTTGATGCCAAAACAGAGACCGTGTAACTATTTGAAAGCCATTTAAATGAACGGAAAGACATAAGAGAAGATTAATATTTTATATGGCCTGCAGAAAAACTGACGCAAGTAGAAAATGAGAGAAAAGACTTCAACAGGCAAAAACAGTCCATTCAATGACAGAAAACAAAACTTAATAAACATTTGCAGGGTAATGTGAAAACCACCACTAAGTAAGAAACCTGACACTAAGTTCAGTTGGTGGTTGCAGACCTTATGATAGTATTGTTTACACACAAGCCTTCACTATTTACACAGGAGCTTGTATTGTTTACAATAAAGAAGCTTAGTGTAAACACAGCTTACACTCCAGAAGAGAAGTTTTTAAAAGTTAATATTCATGAACAATCACTCAGTGATAATCTGCTTTTTCTCTTTGTGCTTTGAAGATGTTCAATCTGACCTAACCAGGCGACTAACACTTACTTCATTTTGCTTATTTCATAAAATGGCCGACGGGTTAATGCAGTGACTTCATTGTTCTGTTTTGCTTAATTACTCACTGTAGTTTGATGATGGTAGCATCACCTACCATTAACTACCGAAGCTGATAAGAATGATTCAATTAACTTTGCAGTTTTCATCGACCCTGCACTCATACCAGAGTTAAGTTAGTGTGAAAGGGCCTAAAGACAACTTCTCCCATAACTAAAGCACTTATGAACCAAAAACATAGCATCTCACTGAGTGATTGTTGGAAGATTTCACTGGAACTTGTCAACAGTGATGCCACTGGAATCCGAGACTTTAAGTCGTGTGTATAAGGTATACTCAATTCAACCAAGAACATACAGAGTAAGGTGGAACTATTCAGGTATTTAAACAAATCCTCATGTCTCATGTCGTTTGATCAGCCAAACCAACGTACTCACATGCATCATGCCATAGTGTGTCCATAAAGGTGGAAGACATCCACAGTAGGGGTTGAAATGTGCAGTCAACAGTCAGTAACATGAGTAAATATTTCAGATTTTAAACTCAAGGTATTTTTTTTCCACCCATGAACATTTGCAATTTTTAATTCCAATTTGCAACTACTGATAAAAATTGTGAGACTGGAGAGCTGAAGTCTTTTTATAATGCCATAATAATTACACTTCAACAAACCTCAGCAGATTTATTCATGATTGAAACACGTTGAAAAACGAAATCGAGTTGAACTCATCATGTTAGCAGTTAATGTTCAGTAATTTTTAACTGAATGACTTGTCTCATGTTTTCACAAGTTTAGCCCAGTACATATAGCTGTTTTAAAAAGTGAAAATTTGCAACATTCAACTTCAGCAGTCACTTGATGTTATGTGTAATGCAGGTGCATTTGGTCAGAAAACCAGAGACTACATTTTAAATCCTATTTTAAATTCTGTGAAAAATGCTGTCCAGTTTAGATGGCATCATTTGCGAACCTATTTTGGCTAAGATTTCAGTAAATTTCTTAGTGAAAAAGGTTCCTCTCAATCAAGACAGTCAATGTGGCTTCAATTCAATTTCATCACACCCTGAATGGTAATCAGCAGCTCAGACTGTTCATAATAGTTACTAACACCATCACAGACACAATGACACGGGTGAAATATGAGTATAAAACAGATTTAACTCACTGAACCAAGACGCCATGTGGTAAAAAATAGCAGTCATTAACCTACATGATTTTTTAACAAATCTAATAAAATGTGTAAAATTGTATCCACACTTTTCATTTTTACCCTCCAATGCAACATTTAAGCACCAAATACGATTTTATCATTATTAACAGCATTGGGGACTCATTGCTTGATAAAGAATCTTGTGTTATTTTTACCGAGTTTGAGAAAATTCAGAACAGGTTAAATGTAAGCGTGAGTAAAACATGATTTATCACTACGGATGTTAGTGAAATATAGCACTTGAACGCTTAGGTTCATGATGGCGACATCCCGTTGCTCCCAACTTGTTCGATTCTATAGCCCGTTGGAAAGTTTTATTGGCTAGTGCACTGGGAACATCCCCAGCTAACACTCTACAAATTTAATATAAAGCCACTTATAGACACATTGGGTTGCATAACCTCTGCAAGACGGCATTAGGCTTAGAGCGACACTGTTTATGCATACCACAGCAAGGCCGCAACATAACAAATTCATGTGACAAAAAAATATTCATTTGCCAAAAACGTGTTCAACAGAAAAATCCTCACATTATTAACAGCACATCACAATAGTATGCCATGGATAGAGACTGGACTACATTTTTGACAGCATTGCAGCTAGAAAATTAGGATGCCACAAATTTAGAGAGTGAACTGCTGTGTTCAAAGGAATCAATGGCTATAACCCTTACCTTACATTACCCTCACAGAGGATTATAAGACCCCTTCAATTAGAGTTATTAAAACCGGTATTACAATTTTCAGAGGAGTAATGAACAGATGTTCAAATTGCTTTTGAAAGTTATTGCTTCGATGTGAACAGCTGAGTGATAAACCCACTGAGGCTGAAATGTTGCACAAACAGATGACATGTTGTCAAAAATGAGTAGGTCTTTTCCACAAAAGTTTTAAAATATAGACAATACGAAAAACTTTTCTGTACATTTGTGTACTTGGAAAAAAGAAAACCTTTTGTAGAGTTTCCAACTCCCAAAGTGAACTCTTTTGACACCCTTCTGAAGGGCGCAGCACATTGACTTTCATCTATGAGTATACCCCTAAGAGGCAGCAAAGAAGATCATAATGTATTGACAATATTGTCTGTCTCATTGTTAAGGGGACCACACCCATATGCAGCCTAGTATTACAGGAATTATGATACACAATGAGTGGTTTTCTATGAAGCATTGTTACTAGACTTCCACAACACAAAGCTCAGGTGCACATTAAAAGGGAGTGCCTTGACCATAATAGAATACTGTCCCTGGCTGGGCGTAGCCAACACCTAGCTGGGTGCACATCTACAGTGGAGGGACCTGGACTTATATCTCTTTAGTATTGTGAGCATGAACACAACATATGGTTGATGCAATTACTAATTATAGTGAGCCACAGGGACAAGGTTGACAAAAGCAAAGAGTGATTTCTTTCACTTGAAGATGTTTGTACTGATTTAGACTGGAGCGGCTACAAACCAACTTTCTGTCCAAGAAGTAACTCCTCATTTGGTCTCAACTTGTTTTTAGTCAGATAAGAAGTAATTTCTGAGTATGTGAAAACCTACCAGTACGTCATTCATTAAGATCATCTTCAGAGCATAAAATGTCACATCATGACAACCCTGGTCTCAAGCAATAACAAACAGTCTGTTATCATGTCAAAGCACTGAAATCACCAAATTTGACTAAAGAAAAATCTGATACCAATTTTATGACTGCAAGTGGTCTAAGGCAAAAACTGATTCTTGTGACGTAAAGTCAGTTTGTAGCAGCTTTGAACTTTTACGAGATCAAATGAGTTCCTAAAATTAAACTTTTGTGAGATTAAATGAGTTCCTAAAATTAAACTTTTAGTGATAACTCGGACAGCAATATCTTTTAGGTATGAAAATGACCTAGAAATCACTGTGACAACGAAAATGTGGTATCCTAAAGTACCGACAGTACTTAGTTGATGTCATAACATTCAATTAAATTCTTTCAAAAGATGACGAGACTCGGTGGTTTTGGTATTTTTAAGTCCAAAAAGATGTGAATGTTTCAGTATGCAGGTATCATTTAAGAAAAACGTGGGTATGAGTGAATTGACCCAAATGGCTATAGGTCAATTTGGAGGCCCTATGAGCCATCTTAGTTCTTTCGTTCTTTTACGCGTCCAATTTTAATGGACCCGTTGGTCCAGGTTAAGCAATCGCAGTGCGTCAATGAAGTTACTATCGTGCCACAGACACAGAGCGAACTCCTAAAATTATCCCTGGGTAAGCCACCAATCACAAGTCAATGAAAATATGGTGGCCCAAAAATTTTATTTTTTATCATAATATTCAATTTTCTTCATATGATTTATGTATTAGATTCACTCAGCAGAGAGAACTGACTCAGTAGCTTCATTTTTCAAGTCCACATACATGGCAACACGTATGCAAAACACTTTGTCTAATATTCACGCAAATCGACGTGACGAACCGCAACGCAGTTACTAATCAAGACGACATGAGACATGAGGTTTGTGCCTGGCAGTGAAATAATATATAAAACCTGTTCGGGAGTCAGCTGCTGCAGTCAATTCAGGACATGAGAGCATCGGGTCACGTGACGGTTAAACGATTGACCAATCGATAACAACCAGCCAGCCAGCAGGCGAATCACGAGTCAACAACGTGTGACCATTGTGAGAGGTGGGGATGTGCATATAAAATGCAGGTCACATTTGAAAAAGAGAAAACCTTCATTTGCGGCGTCATACACACCAAAGTGCCTAGCTTTACTGATGGAAATCTTAGGCGCATTCCTTAGAAATAGCCAGGACAGCATAAGACCAAGCAAACCCACGAAGCGTTTTATTTGAACCTTCATTAAATGGAACGTAATGACTACACTAGCAAGAGGGCAGCCCACAATTTCAATGTCCCTGAATCAGTATAGCTAGGCAAACAATATAAAAATCCATATCACACTGAAAACAAATAATTAGCATGTACGATTTAGTCAAAACAATATGCACTACAGTGTAATGCCGTAGTTACGGTACTACAAGGGAGTATCAGTGCAATACAAAGCAAAAACTGTCAACGAGGCCACACAATGCCAACAAACAGTCAGTACTTATCATGTACCTTCCTTATCCGTCCCCATTAACTCCCACACTGTTCAATTAAAATACCGAAAATCAGCGGCTGAGTGTAAAGCCGAACGTGGGTGCCAACCAGGACTGAAAAGGAATGCTCCTTTGAAAAGGGTGCTTTCAATCTATGATAGCCACAGATTTACTCATTTGGAAGATGTTAATAAATAGAAGCATGGCGTGAACTTTGGTTCGTTAGAATTTCATATTAAAAATCATAAGATTGCTCTGGATAGACAAAGACAGTCACAGGAGCCAGAGCTATAAACAGTCACGTAGATAAAACCAAGCATTTTAGAAAACGTGAAAACAACTACAAAAAAATACAATGGACGTTAAAAAGCATACAGTTTTAACTTCTGTCACAACAACTCGCTAGCAACTAATAGCATTTGTATCAAATACAATGTAACTAAATTTTGAGAACCAGTTATCTCTATTGAATAATGGGCATAAAACTGGTTCTCAAAATATGGGCCGTACATCATGTCAATTTCAACAAGAGCAACGCAGAGCGTTGAAATGTGCCCACAATTGCACCGCATACGGTATCCTTCTAGGGTTGTTTATTGGTACCATAAAGTGGCCAGTAGAGGGCATATATGTAGTATGTTGTACTTAGCAAAATGGAAAGGCATGGTCATTGTCTCCTCAATAGGCTAGGGGCAAAATGTGAGTGATCTTCATAATACAAGC
>NMRA01000919.1:0-17939 GCA_002633005.1 Phoronis australis
CACTTTGGTGGGTAAAATAATAGTAATAAAATTTAGGTACTAAGTAAAACAAAACAATAATAAAAAGTAATAATAATAAAAAATAATAACTAAAATAATAATAAAAAGTCAAAAATAATTATAATAATAAATAATAATAATAATAATAATAATAACAAACCTTTGGATGTCACTGTTGACATTTTATTCGACTTTCCATGAAAGATACGGAGATACTGTACTCACCCTTGGATATGTTGTTTGTTAGGCCTTTTCAAGTACTTCGTCACCGTCCCTAACCCTACCGTGTTTATCTACGCTTTTGATCGGCATACTTCCTTCTGAACAACACTTAAAAAATAGGTATACTTTACCGACGCACAAAAAGAAAAATCAAAAAAAAATTAAAAAACCAACATATAATACAACTAATAAACAAACTAAAACGTACACTAAAACTTTCCTACAAATTAAATAAATAACAATTGAAAAATAAACTAATAAAATAAAAATAATAACAACAAAATGTGTTAAACATTTTAAAACACTTGTGTCAATTCTATCACATAATACTTCACATTTCGTTCTCTCGGCATAATTTACACCTATTCCCACCGCGCTTAAGTTACGGTAATGCGTCAACTTTTCTTTTCGTCTAGCATCGTGGTCGGGTATTTCCCACCAAGACGATTTTCGAATAGTCGGCTACTGTAGTGGCAGATACGCGGACGTTATGATCGATGAGATCACGTCTCACATGCCTGCTAAGTTGTCCACTGCCCAGGCGCGTATAGCTTAGTCATACGAAATCTGCGCTCGAGTGCCTCCAGAGCCAGGGCATGACCGGCTCTAGCTGTTTCCTTTAATTTTACGATTTTCGTATACACTAGTTCATTTCGGTGTAATTAGGTCTAAGCCAGTCACTCTAACAGTTGTCCTTATCCGCTGAAGTAGGGTCGTTTTCATCTCCAACCCAGGATCCACTACACCCGGGCTATTAGTAGGCCTAAACAGTATCCATGTTACTGCGCCAAATTTTTGAAAACGCGTCACTCACACTAGTGGGTTACATCTGCCCGTTTAGGCGTATAAATCATATCAGATTACCGGTAATGTCTGACATATTTTAACACAAGATTGTTAAATTACGATTTCAAAATCTTGTAACCTTTCATTTTGTTAACCTATATTGCACGCAAATGTGCCTAACCTACTTCCTAAAATTCTGTCACCAAAGCACACTGGGATCACACTAGCCCAAATTCAGTTGCAGCGCTCATTGGCCCAGATTTCATGGTAATGGGCCAGTCTGTGGTTTCACTCTTATGTAATTACATAATAACTTGTTGCATAGTGCTGATCACCTCGTGCCAGCAATGGAACTTTCTAGACTAAATTTTCATGATACCGGAACCCTAGGCTTAATTGCATTCCTAACTAGTTGTGACCATCTTTTCCTGACATCGACAGCACAAATGTTATTTGTCCGTTTGCTTAGCTCTAGGATATTCGTTGAACACAATGATAGGGTGCTAGGCCTTTACTGCCAATCATATTTTGTAGACTAAGTTGCTTCCTGATTTGTGTACTTGATGTTGTCTATTTTATACGACTCGGGGTATCATTATTCCTGAGAGCCTGTTGCTCTCTCCTCTCTCGTCATGTAGTTGTGTTCTGTAGGATTTTTATAGATATTTTATTTTTCTTAGACATATAGTAGACATGCAAGTTTCCGTACGAAGGTCTGTCTGTGGCCGATAGCTTGATACATGGTTTTAATTAATGATTTTTATCAATCGGTCAGTTTTCATCTTTAAAGCATCAGCAAATAAATAGGACTGTTTGAATAATGATTTTAGATCTGTTCATAATATTTATTTGAAATGACATCTCCCATGCTGATGGTGTTTTACCTTTCCTGCACCATTACTTCTTTTCTAACTTATATAAAAAATAAAAAAATAAAAACAAATCAAACTATTTAAAAAAAACTAAATAACAAATATAAAAACTAAATAAAAAATATATATTTAAAAAAACTAAAATAATATAAAAAAATNCTGTTTGGTGTACCCACTTGGTACTTTATATGATATTTGCCCATTTGGCAGTTTGTACCCACTTGGTACTTGTTATCGAATTTGCCGCTTTGCTCGACCCAGTTGGTAGGCAATCGGCCAATACCCATTTGGTATTATGTACCCATTTGGTACTATGCTAACCTGTGCCACTTAGTATCCGATACTCAGTTACACTTTGGGTATTGGAAATGTGTGTGTTGTCTCTTGTAATTAAGGAACCCATCTGGTTCCTTCTGTGAAATATTTATTTGTAGAGCTGTGACCCTGAAATTCCCAATACAACTTAAAATATTTATTATTCTTGTTGTTTTATTTGTCCCCAATAATTACTATTTTCAGAAAGAAAGGGTGTATATAATAAGTATTGTATAACACTGCACTTTTATTTTTCACGGCCATATCAATTCTTTAAACGCATTACTTGTCTGCAAATATGCAAGTTATTTGAGACAACTTCAAATCTTTGTTACCCATTATCAAGCCGTTTTATATTTAAAACTTTTAGCAGTTTTTAGCTCCGATTCCAGATTCATGGGTCTGCCAAGCATACTTCTAGTCTAAGGCTGAAGGAACATTTTCTCAGACTTTTTATTTTTCTTGTAATAGAAGATATGAAGACTTGGGTCATTTGAAAATGATGGATAAATTTTTTGTTGTTTAAGAGTAATTGCAAATCGTAAGGCACCATCAAAAATGCATTTTTCACAAAAAATGGCAGTCATTTGTATTCATAAACGACTTGCAAAATTTCAAGGCGTGAGTTAGAACTATTCAGTCTCTGAGAATTCAGAAAATGTAATATATTTTTAAGGTTTACAATTGATAGCAAAACAGTTAAATGAAATAAACTTTAAGGAAATTCATGAAGATTAAGAATTACCTCACCATGCTCTTTCCCCCAAACACTTTTACCTGGTATGGCCACCAATTCAGTTGCACCAAATTTTACAACCCCAACCCCCTATGCCAATCCCCCGTTAAGGACCTGAATAAGTAAATTAAAAAATTGACTTACACATCTTTCTTTAAATGTAGCTGTTCCTTTTCAAAGGCTTTGTTAGTTGTCTCTGATATAGAGAGTAAGCTTTGAAAACAGATCTGCACTGGTTAGCTGCAGTCAAATGCTTAAAACCAATTTTTGCCCATTCAGGAACGGTGCAGAAGTGATGCATATCTCCTCTGCTCGGTACAAGCCCTCAAATCTAAAAACCAAAGGTCACGTGAAAACAGACATGATAGATTCCTATTTCAATGTGTAATAGATTTCCGGAAGACATAAGATAGGGATTAAACAAATAGTCTAATGGAAATTTGTCACGTACCCTTTGCCATTGGGCTTGGATTGTAAGCTTAACTCACTAACCGATATCGAGTTGATATTCAGCATTGATTGATGTAACTGTCACTGATAAACCTGTTAAAATCATTCCAAACCAGTGGCAGATTTAGAGGGGGGCCCACGATTGCCATGGCACCCCCTAAAATTCTCCCAGTTTACATTTGTCAGATGGGGGGTGCAAATGTCTAACGGATAAAATCCTGGCTAAAACTCTGTCATGCCCCCCATCTAGCTCAAAATCCTGGATCCCCCTGCAAACAATAATACTGCTTTGAAGTACGAAAGGATCCCGAGTGCTAGGTCACGTATCGTAACAAGCATGACAACAAACAAAGATTAACCCGACTGGCGACTGCTGCGAAGTCGACATCGGCAAGTACCTCAGTTAACAGGCATCAGTAGAATAAACATGGGATAATAATAATAATAATAATAATAATAATAATAATAATAAATAATGTTTATTGTACCTCGTAGACTTTGCCTACTCATACATAAATACATAAATTCAAGCGTATATTCAGAATATTTACACAGAGAGCAGTTCTTTTCTTAAAGTCATAGCCTTCTGAATATACAATGTGAGGCGCTGGATGCTTACATGATTTTTCTGTTGGAATAATCGTTAAAATAATCGCAGACCTTACCTTTGTATATAGAAACACCCTTTTTACACAATCTCAGATTCAGTTGGCAAGGCTGCAAGCCATTTCACCATGTATTTAAAGGGCTCGCGAAATCGAGGCTGCTTAATCTAACACCACTAGTACACGCTCGCCCTATAATTAATGAAAAGTTCCGAATAATCCCATTTTCTTGGTACTGGTTCACGTGCATCCATCATGATTCGATACGTGTCTTCCTTGACCCAGTTTGAGCACACCGGACAACGAACACGGAAAAAATGTTCCCTCCAATTTGGCAAAGGGGGCAAAAAAGGTCCGCCTCCGAGAAACAAGAAGTCCGAGGAAACGAGACAAAAGTCTATGAAAAAGGTGCTAACGCGCAATTCACAGCTCTGAACGTGTTATCCCGTTTTTTTGTTAGTAAAAGGTCCACATCGCCAAAAATTCGAGTCCCCAAACTTGAAATTAAACTCCGGGTGCGCGCATGCCACTACATACGTACCCAGGCCTTAATACACTGTAAGTATCAGAAGACCGTAAACAGGACAGAATATAAAAATGATGGTTGTCCTCAGGTAAGACAGTTGCAGATTTTAATAACTTGCAAGGCTACATAACATATGACCCATCTCTTAAAATCTACAGAAACAACTTATGTACCGTCTCAATATAACATTGTGGGGTGTAGCTTCATGGGGTATCCCGTCTTCCTGCCCTGGCTATACCAATAAATCTTCGAATTTGTGTCCACTCTGTAAAAATGTACAACTATTAATCTTGTAGTCACTTTTTGAGATTCTTCGTTGCTAGAAACCAACATATATCCTGAAGAGTATAAGGTCACTAAACCCTTAAAGAAATATCGGACTAATAAGGAAAGTCAAGCTAAGACCATGAAACATCGACTTAAGTGGGTGTTCTAGGGACCAAATGAAGTTGAACAATATCGCTTCTGCGATCGGATTCTCACCCACAAAATCATGTTATTTCAGTTTCAATTTTTAAACCTCGAGAGACCAAAAAGTATATCATTAACTATGGGACTAATCTTTATACTGGAAATCAAATTTTTTCTGATGTTATCTGCTGTAACTAAAGGTAAGTGTTCAGACCATTTTTAAAATTCTGTGCTCAAGTATTCAATGATTTTTTTGGATGATTTTCTAAAAATCCTAGTTTGCACTTGATGATCCTAACGTTAAAGTATGAGTTATTACTTGAAATCCCGTGTTGTTACCAATATTGGTTCCTACATACTACACAGTACACGTCGACTAACATGGTTCATCAGCAAGATGGCGTACCACTCCGCGCAACGAAAATCACGTGACGTCAACTCAAGGTATTTATCTCATCGGGTGCCCCAACCAATATTTCAAAACAGAAAAGCACTCACTTTGGTTGTTTGATCGAGTTGGGTCGATTAGCGCAGCAAAATGTTTCATTTTATGATTATGACTATGCGCGGCTATGAAAAGGTCTTGAAATTACGGATCATGAACTCAGCAAAATGCTTTTTCACAAGTTTCCGCGACAACTTCTTCGTCCAGGTAGGCCTATAGCTCTAATCTGACTTTTTATATTCAGAACCTCTCTGTGTCTTCAGATACAGTGTGTTGCTTAACGGAAAATCTCTACCGCAATGTCATATGTCAGCCACCGTAAAAGACCAACTAAAGAGTAGCCATTTTGCGAATTACATTAACCACCGAACAACAGGCATCATAAGACCACTGTATAAACCAGTCACAAACCATAGCTACTCACATGATTGTGCTGGCGGTTTTCAAAGAAGTTTGACAAAGTGTGGAATGTGCGCCCTTCCTCTGTTCTGTTCACGTTTCCTCCACAAGAATTGGCAACCCAAAATCAAAGAAATTTGTAAGTATAAAGACCACCGTCAAACTGGAGACTTCACGCAACGAAAGAAAAGTTTTGAGTCATTTCACATCACAAGACTTATAGATGGGCACAGAAACTTTATTCTCTTGTATTTTTGACCCTTTCACTCTCACTGAAAACAAGGCTAAACTAAAAGAATAGGGGCTAAAAACGCAAAATCGGTACTTTTCAATCCAAAGCCAACACTACCTTGCCGATGCTCGACTAAATCCAATATTAGATTCCGAAAGCAAATTTCCTACCGACTCCAAAAATGTGGTGCAAATGTACTGTCAACCAACAAGTTTTTTTACAAATCTGGCTTGTTTGAGGGCTACCTGAAATCGCGGCCAATTTCTCAGTTGCTACTCAACAATGCACAATTGCAACAGGGGGCCACCATCTTGAAGAAGAGGGCAGCTACAGCCGAGCAAGTGGTGTTTTTCATTCTCAGCATGTTCACGAACATTAACAAACCACATTCGCTGAGCTTACATGCAATGCCTACCTACAAAATGCCCCCAAACTTATCTTACCCCAAAATTTTAACATTTTGCGGGTGCAAATTGGCTGCGGCTACAGCCCAACTGTACAGTGACACCCAACATCTCCGAGTCGAAGGTCAGTCTCGTTTCTAAGTCAACCAATGGCATTTAAATACAAACTAGCTTAGGTCATTAGGTTAACAAATCGGATGGTGTCGAGAGCAAGGAGTGAGTGTGGAAAATGTTGACATTTTTGCATATACCGGGTACTGCCGGCTTCTTTCATAAAACAACCTTTTCTGTTTTGGTTTGGAACTTGTACGCTAGTGCTATATTCAATTAAAATTTGCAATATTTGGACAAAATTGTATTCGACGGTTTAAAAACCTTGTGAAGAGTCTGACAATACATGTATTTACAAACGGGTTATATGTCTACTGTCAATTGAATTTGCCAATAAAAGGCCATCAATATTTTTTCATCAAATACACAATTGTTTACGTTTGTCACAGCCATACTTTGTATAAACAGCAGATGCCAATTCATCGCGTTTTCTCAGCCAGATATTGCTTAAACAATAGTGGTTTGTGTCATATTTTAGAGTTGATGGTGATATCGATGTTTTCGCAAATTAAGTAAGGATGCGACGGGTCAGAAAGATTTAGGCTAGTGTCGGTTACTTCCACCCTCCAGAGTGTTCGTGTATCTGATCTCACGATTCATATCTTAAGAGCTACATAAATCTTATATATTGTTGTCCACAGTAAAAATATTCACAATTTTGTCTCTTGTTAGAAAGCGTTATGAGAAATGTTGAGAACTGTGTTTTTTAAATAAGTTTAGAAACAAAATTTATAAGCTGTCAAAATCACTAATGCAATTCCATTAATCTGTGTATGCCAATTTTTGCTTGTTCGATGTTGCCGTTTTCATTGTCTATTAGAGACATCTATCCAAACTGTAATTGACACAATATTTATATGTCTAAGATATGCGTTACAGCCCTAGAATTAGGTGAGGTTAGGTGGGCAGCAAAATGCCTGTGTGAGCAGTGTCTATTAAATTTGCAGTGTTTAGAATATGTGAAGGCAATTAGATGAAAATGGAAGTGGTATTTATGTTCGAACCATTATTTATTACGTTACAATGGGAATTTTATAAAACACAGTCTCTGAAAATATGGACATCGTAATTAAAGAGATTTTATGAAATTTGTTGCCAAGAATAATGCAACAGATAATCTGACTACAGTGCAGAATGTACACACTATGGATCATACTGGTGTTGTACACGAGAGAGTGTACAATGCAGATATCATAGATATGGATAGATTGTGGTTGGAATGATAATGCAGAATACAGCAAAACAAGTGGACTCGTTTCATATTCAATATAAAATTACTAGGGGTCTGGTTCATGAAATGTGACTGATGGCTTAAGACAGAAATTTAGTGTTATGCTCTACATAGCAAAATAATAAAGTATTTGGGAATATACCCAGCATTGGTAATTACTGAGAACATTGGTGCAAATTATTGCAGGCAATGTTGTGCTAATAATATCATGACTAAACCTTCATTTGTCAATTGTTTTGAGTCTTTAGTCACTTTTCATGAAACGCACCCCCGAAGCAATAGAATCATATTACAGATTAGAGTGCACGAACTGCAGTTATGAAGTACAGGTTGGTGTTACATTGGCAAGATTTAAGCAAGGGATACTGTATATATGTTGATAGATATTACGGATCACAACGTACTAAAATGATTTTTAGGTTACGAAATACATCGTACCATAATGCAGCAATGTACATGTATAAATACACAAATCCTACCGAGAGTGTCGTAGATGAAGTAATATCCCACGAGACATTATTCTGCGTATCGACCGACTCCAAATTTTGACGTCGATACGCGGAATAATGTCGAGTGGGATAAAACTTCATCTACGCCAATCGAGGTACAATTGTATTTATCCAATACGCTTCGAATTCATGGCGTACATGAAGTAATATGCCACTCGACATTATTCCGCGCATTGACCTCGACCTTCGGTGTCGGTGAATACACGGTGATGACACTATATAAAGACACGTGGCATGCCATAGATAGATAAATGGACGCGGACACTGAAGACTGATAAGTAAGATGCAAATAAATGATTATCGTAAGTAATATCGAAGGCTACGAAATTTTGCATTTACGCAATGAAATTTAAAATCGTCATTTCTTTAGTGATGCCGTCAAGTGGCAGGATGTTTTGCAGCATAATACATGTAAATGGGACATGCACCTAAATGAAAACTATTCATGCAACGACATGCGTACTTTTAAGTGGTGTGGCGAATCCACTTCGCATTAGAAATTTTCAACAGTGTCAGAGTGCAGGTTAGGTATCTACAGGGTACAAATTGCCAAAGTTTATGCAGTTGAGGGTCTTACAGAGCACCTCATCTGTATAGGTCTTCTGGTGACTAAGCTTGACGATGTAATGTTGCAGTATATCATACCATGGCAATCCGAAAGGATATCTGCCACGTTGACTCATGCACGAGCAGAACGGCTTGGGTGAGGCAGTAACACATCGACAATCACTAGGCATATGCGAAGGAGGAACTATAGCAACGGTGAACGCTTGAGGATCACTGACACTGTTAACAACAGTGATAATAAAGGATTAATAGATTTCCAATTTCAATACTTGTCTTATTGGCAGCAGGTCCACAACTACCTCGTGAAAGTGCTTGAAAGGAATTTCACACTATACATATAAAAATGTTGTTGTGGTGTTATTCTCGTGAATTAAAGATAATCTTTCCATTACATTCATCAATTTAGAACCCAGCATGAGTTTCGTCTGTCGAAACATATCATTATAATATAAAAATTACGTAACTCTCAGCCCTGTTTGTGTTTGACTTATTTTAGATTTAATTTTTCAAATGGACGGGGATTCAGCGGAAACCTCATTACATATGGCAGCAGCCGCGTGAATGCTGTCATTCACCACGGCAGCCATTTTAGGTGGTGCTGCACCACCAAAAATAAAATCTAATCTAAAAATTCATATTAAATCCAATTAATTTCAAAACTATTTGGAGTTGTGTTGAATGAGCATCATTTGGGATTAGGTTTCAACTGAACTAACTTAAAAATCCGTTTTATGAAATTTTTAACTCAAATAAAGCAGAAAGTGTATTTTAAGGGACGACCACTAAATCGAATTCTAAAATGTGTAGAGATGGAAGTGGTGTGGTTTGAGAGATTCCCTATGGCATGCAACATTACGCACAAATATCGGCAATAGCGGGATATAACGTGCCCGAATTTTGAGAACCAGTTTGATGCCCTTGATTCAGTGGAGAAAACTCATTCCCAAAATACGAACACGTAATATCCGACCCTTACCCAAATACTGACAATAGATCAGCGATTTCCCAACTTCTTATGAAGTTGAAAATACATTTGAAGCCTTAGACTCTTCAAGTGCAAGTTGCTTGTAGGCCTTCGCATTCACGGATCACTTTTTCTTAATAAATATTTAATTCTTAAGTATTATATGAATCCTCAAGGACCAACTACAGAACGGAAAATCCATGCTATGGAACAATGCGCAAGAGACATTTTTGAACAATTTTAAATTTCAATTTGAATGTAAAATTAAGAGTTTCCGGAACAAAAGGATATCTCGTTTTTATAATAAAAACATTTTTCAGTAAATGTACACAAAAGAATTAATTCACAGGGAAGACAAAAGCCTCTGTTGTTGACATTTAATGGGCGGCGGACCAAAGGCGGCTGAGGGGGGCTATAGGTGCGGCTCCCACGGACATGGCTAGTGCTGAAGCTGAGGGGCTATAGGCCCCACTTATTTCAGTGCTGCGCTACCCATGCAACTCCCTTGTGTGAAAAAATAATTCACTCTGATACGGATCTCTGAGGCATGACTATTGTCGAAGGATTTTACCTACACGGTCACAAAACAGGTGCCCACCAAGTCAAGCTTAAAATAACCATAAGTCGATTGGAAGTCCTCACAGTGAAAGCGTAAAATCAAGTGCAATCTACATCACACTCGAATTGCATGTTAAACGTTAACTCGCACACGTCGAATTTGCGACCGCGTGAACAAACTTTTCTTAAAAATAATACAGCCAATATAACTTTACGGAAATCAAGCCCTTCGAAAGAATTTATTCGACGTTTTACTTTTGTCTTCTCACTCCGCCTTTGCATTGTTAAACCTACCGCTAACACCTCACTACATGTAGCTCCCTGCGTGACCGCTAGGGGGTAAAGAACACTCAGTTATCATTCAGTAGCACGCGTTTTGTCACTGGCTGATGTAACCTCGGCAGCCATTGGTTAGATTTACGACAAAGATAGGAAATCGCGACAATGAACGTGACGTGACTGCAAATATTTCGTTTCTGCAGTAATGTTTAATAGCCGCACACACATCTGGCAGATTTAGCCGGTGGGTTATTCTTACTGTGTATATACAACGGGACAGCAACGTAAACAAAAGTCAGCGTCAATAGAAAAATGCACTCGGAAAAAGCACAATCGCATCTTTCCCATTCACATTTCTTGAGCATGAATTAAACACCAATATGTCTGTACAACAGATCACAAACTATTATACATAGGCGGATTTAGGGGGGGCACGAGGCCCGCCCCCCGAGCTGCCTCAAGCAAAATGAAAGAGCAACAGTGCGAAGCGTGAGAAAATGTGGAAATGTCGAGTTCAGGAAGTAGGACCGCTAGCGGGTGAACGTCCAGGTTGCCGAGGAATGACTGCTCCCGTTTTTTTTTTAGTCGAACGGTAGATTTTCCTGAACAGAAGGTGCACCTCCGCGGACCTGAGCACATGCAATTATGCAATTGCCACTCACACCTTGTCCACCTTGTCCAATTTCCCGGGACAACATGTTGGGCACCCCTTTCTGATATCCTAGATCCGCCACTGCTGTATCCACATTTACTTCCTCCATCAGTCATGCCAATTTGTTTACGTAAAGCTCCAGTTGTTGAGAGTTCTCCCAGCCAATCAGAAACGCCAGTGTAAAAGGAATCCTCGAGGCAAACTAAATACCTCCGTGTTCTCTGCCCTCTAGCGGACACGCAATGAGCCAGCGAGGGATTCGTAATTCTTAGAGGAAGATAAAAAGAGGCAAAATATAACCGGTAAGACAATTTGTGGTTTTCTAAAGGTATCAAGGAAATTTGATTTGGTTAGTACTAACGCACTGAACAAGAATTTTCCTCCCATTCTTTTGGTTAACATTCATTTCACCAAGTGGTTTAAAGCCCTCTCATTGGTGAACCTTCAGCTTTCTTTAATATCTGAGTATTAGCTAAAAATTACCGTGATGAGATTTCATTCATAAACATGATGACCATATGCCTTCAAACCATGACTGCAAGGCATTTAGTGCGCACATAGTAGTTTGCAATGAAGAGGTTTTCCAGCAGCCGTGTTGGTTGTCTCATGCCTACAGAGGGACTACTATTGTTCCGTGAAGAAAAAAAAATTGTTTACAACAGTCATTGCTGAATGTTTCTGGCAATTATTCACTCGTTCAACACAATAGTCATTGCTAACCTAATGTTTTCTGGACCACTTTACAACGCGGAACACGAAGTAAATGGTAAATACGACGAGCAGGAATAATCCAGTGAAGCCGATGATCGCGTAGATCTGCCACAATGCTAGTCCTCCACGGCGCTCTATAGGTTTTTTGTCTGTCACTGGTGTAGTACTAATAGTACTGACGTCAGACCGCGTTAATACAGACAAAACTGTAGTCATTTTAGCAGCAGTGTCTACTTTTTGACTTGTTTGGAAATCAGACGATGTGATTTCAAGTAGAGTTGGCATGGTTTCAACAACTGTAGTCATGCCGTCAGCTAATGGCGTTGTTTCAGCCTCAGTCGTTGTTTCTATTAACGTCGTTGTTTCCATTAACGTCGATTCCATTGACGTCGTAGTTTCCATTAACGTCGTTGTTTCCATTAGCGTCGTTGTTTCCATTAACGTCGTTGTTTCCAGTGCTGTCGTTTCCATTGGCGACGTTGTTTCTAAAGCAGTCGTTGTTTCCATTAAAGTTGTAGGTTGAGTTGTTGTTGGTTCCGGAGTGGTTGTGAAACAATAATCTTTGAAAATATGAAAACAATGTATTTGACACCATTCAAATTTGACGGACGGGTTATCGCATTCACACTACTTTTCAATTGTGTGAAGAAGACACACTAAGCTTCCTGAGACCGCGGGAGAATCTCATGTATCAAGTCAGAGAAAGTGAAATCTTACACTTCTTATATACAAAAACAACAACTGTGAAGGAAGTTTCTCGTCGTAATGCACCACAGAGTAGATACCGTACATGTGTTGGGTCTTATCAATCGTGTGGATAGCAGTACTGTACAGTCCAGTATCACAAGCATTGTTACATTACAGGGATATTGACAATAATAAATCAGACATTCAATCAGGTGCCAATAATAAAGACTGTAATAAGTAATTGTGGGGGTAATAAACAAATCTGAATGACAATGATCAACCAACCAATCACACACCAGGAATGAGACCACAGTAATAAACTAAAACCGCGGTCTACGGTTACAATTTGAAACAATGCAAATCTTCTGTCAACAATAAATTATTGTGTAACTACATATTCAGGGCTCGGCATAACGCGTTGCAGGTCGAGATCTAAAAAATCATGTGTGGAGCGTAAAAACTGTGGAAAATTTTTGCGATCTGATGTTTATATTGTGAGCTGGATTTTGAAAATGTGACCTGGGATTTTAGCTTGATAGCAAAATGCGATCTGGCAATTTTCATAGCGTCGATATATTACTATAGGGTCAGTTTTGATATCGCAAATATGTCTAGGATGACGCACTCGTTGTCTTCAATCCTCCGCATGCATTCAGTTGTGTCCGGGCGACAACACCTTTCGAGATCGACCACAACGCCATCTTTGGGACCACCTATGCAGACCCTGATAGGAATTACCGGTTCACACTGATTCTGAAAACTAGCAACTTGACAGAAGATGAACATGTTTGGGGTCAACCTTAAAATTCCACAACGAATGACCTGCCATCGTCAATGGCTACTCACCAGGAACTCTCAAGAAGTTGCTTTGAGAACGATCTCCGGTACGTGACGTTATCTTACAGTTGTAGCGGCCCGTATCGTCTCGTGTCCTGATGTTTACTGTGAGATCAGAGATGACAGTGCTTAGGTTGGTCTTCACATTGCAGCAGGTGTCTGGCACGATACCATTGACCGCTACGATATTTTCATTCAGCCCAGCCATATCTGCCTTGAACCATAGTATACTGCCCCTGAGGGAAAAAGCTGCAAAAAACATAGACTAATGCGGTTTTCTCAATGAGGTGAATTTCGTCTAAGCGCTGATCATGTGCATTATGGGACGATTTTCAGCTCGTAAACGATACATACACAAAAAGTAACGAGAGTGGCGTTAATGAAGTAATATCCCCACGTGACAATTGGCGAGCACGTCAGGCGTTTACTGACGGTAACAAACTATGATAAAGAGCACTGTTGGAATTAGTGACTCACTATGGAGACAAGATCTCAACTAAGGGAGTCGGTCTCCATTGGACAGGAAATGGGTCTGCAGGGAGACGACCTTCGTTTGTGGAAAAACAAGAAGCTGAGGTGCGTGCTGAGGCTGAGGAGAAAAGGCAGGTGCGAGAGGCTGAGGCTAAGGAGAGAAGGCAAGCCCGCCAAGCCGAAAAACAGATTGAGAGGGAAAGAATGGAACACGACAGGGCGCTAGCAGCACTTAGAGCTGAACATGTTGCAGCTGAGGGTAACCTTGTTAGGACAACTGGTGAGGTAAAACCGAAGCTACCCAAGTTTGACTAAAAGCAGCCAGGGCGATATGGATAACGTCCTGGCCGGAAAGGTTCAAGCAGAGAGTCAGGGTTGGACTCTAAGTGAATGGGCAAATAATCTTAGTCTCCCAGGCATGGGCCTGCAGGTTTATACCAGCCTTCCAATGGCTAAAGCACTGGGCTATGCTACACTCAAAAGAGTCTTGCTGAAGCAGTATGAGCTGACGGAGTAGGGTTTTCGCAGGTAGTGCCGGGAAGCATGGGCTGGGAGGGGTGAGACAGCTTGCCAGTTTGTGGCCCGCATACAGCTCCTTAGACAGGTAGATCGACATGTCCGACTGCGGTAAAAACTTTTCCGAGTTGAGAGACCATTCTTCAACTCAAATCACAAATTCCTGACTACCACAGTCCCTGAGTGGAGACAAGATTCCAAACGCCGGTCACGGGGAATCCCCAGAGCAGAATCAGGTAGGGTCCACTTTTGAACTCAAAACAACTTTCAAAGAACAACTAAATCATACCATTCTGGGCATACACTTCCATTTAGCACACATACATGTACACTGTACTTGCCATCAAACCTGGATCACCCAATTGTTTCACTTTTCGGGAACTACATGTACAGATGTCCGACTTATGCCTTTGGACAAGAGAAGACATTCGTAGAAGCAAGAATCTCGAAAGAAGGTAGTACAACAATTTAGCTACCAATGAGCAGTGTTTCCCATGCGTGCAAACATCTGGGCGGCAAGCCACTCTTCTGACCGCCGGCGGGAAAACCTAACAGTTGCGCAAAAATTGCTAGCAAAAAAAAAATACGCAACACACGTTACTTGGCTACTTTCGATGTTCGTGAAATGCACAGGGAAAACAATAATTCGAAATCGGACTTTGAACTCCCCCCCCTTCGTTAAACATAACTATTTCTACCCTCTTCCTTCCTCACGTTCGCTTAGTGACCTGACTTAAATGTGCATTGGGTACTGCCTGTAGCTATACGTCAAAGCACAGTAATTTAATAACAGTTCGGGACCAACCAAGGACCTTGACATAAGTTCAGTTGACGGAAGCGCCATTGTACACCCCTGTACACTCATGAAATGGGTAGAGAAACGGTATATTTTATTCATTCACGTTTGCAAAAGAGGTCGTACAACAATGTGAATTATATTTATTTCACGAAATCGTGCCTGGATAGTTAATTGAACAATTTGCCAGTCTACTTATCTCAGTAGTAGTCTGCGTTGAATGGGACGAACAAATCGCCTGTTAAGCCCCCCTCCCACGTTGCTAGGCTCACCATTGGCGAATTGGTAATGGTAGAGCTTAGTCCACTCGCCAACTTAGTGAGTGCCTAACTCGCAATTTGACAATAAAAATTATTTTCGAGAAACTTCTCGCGTGTCGACTGACAGTCGGCTCGATCAAATCAAGTCTCGTCGCAAATGACATTCTTTTTTCGATTTCGACAACGAAATAAATATATATAGCTTACTGGTTTCCGAGAACTAAAATAGTACATCACTCCCCCTGAAATCGTGAATGTAATAAGTTTTGCATGGCGGAAAACGTGCTACCCAAATACAGCAAGGTAGTAAAGCAAAGACTGACTGAATATTACCGCCCCGTGAAATCCTCAAAAAGCCGCATGTTGACAGTTGAAGGTTTCCACAGTAAAGTAATCCCTTAGTTTGTAATCACGAAAGAGAACGCTCTTCAGTCAAATCATTGAATACCTGCGGGGTCGAAGGCGCAGGCAAACGTAACACTTCCCCCAGGGCATCCAATTTTCACTTGGGGTCGTGACAGGAAACCATCACCTACAAAACAACGCACGTGAACACACGTCAGCAAAAGCACTCAAAATGACATTTTAAACGTTAAGCTACTGCCTTGTGCACAATAAGTCTAAGGCCCTCTTTAAAAGCCAACAGCTACTTGGTAGCTCCACATTCCCTTGAACTATCGCCTTACATAGATAAACTCCCAATTTAATATCGACAGTTCCAAAATCTGCACGGTGTTATATTTATAAATCCTAACGCCATCCTAACGCCATCACAAGCACAAGCCACTGACGGGGTATCGGCATTTATGATGCATCTATTTGCTTGCTCGAATTAAGTTCTCCCACTTTAAGACCGGTTGTTCTCTAACGCGCACGTTTAGCAAGTCAGGAACTGTTTTGCTGAAAATATTCAGAATAGCAATCCATTCATCCATCTATTGGGCGCTCCATCTACCCCCACTGTCCTCCTGACCGTCCGTACGTCCACCTATCTGACGTCTTACAATTTTATTTCCAAGCATAATTTTATGACCCAAGAAAAATGACGGATGACTGCCATACATTGGGACTATGCTTCTGCTATTTAACGCTTGAAGGAAACATCTACACATGTGTATAAGTGGTTTTAAATCTCGATCATGCAACGTAGTCTTATTTCCAATGTTAAGTGGTATTCAGGAATTTACGACGGATTATTGACCATAGACGCCAGCGTGCGCGTCCTCTAGAGACCGTAACTGGACTAAGAATCGATTTGATTGAAGATAATCGTTTCCTATACAGATATTGGTGTAAATTTTGCACTTTCTACTCCGTCACCAAAGACGTCCTACATCACGTGCGTGCACACAGCGTCTCAAAGGTAAATCGCTTACATAACTCGAAGTGTGATACTCTAAAGCGTACTTCTTAATCAAATTACCTGAACAAGTTTGAGGTTCGCAACTCTCTGTTTCGTTGTTCACACCACCACACGGAAGACCGCCAAGTACCGGAGTGGGATTGTCACATGTCCTATTTCTGTTCCTTGTACCACCGCCACACGTCTGGGAGCAAGACGACCAGTTGGTCCAGTCAGACCAGCTTCCTGTCAAAAAGCATTACAAGCATAGTATTCACTCTCGAATCGCACTATTGGTTTACGAACACAGGTCATTCCTCTTGAACGACATATGTATTCAGTAGCGTAAAACAATTTTGATGTTTATCACACAAAACATGTGTTTCCTCTTGCCTTCTTTCAGATACATGGGTTCATTATAAACAAATGAAAAAGTTGCACTAAAAATGCGTTGTGTAAGAAAAAATGTAGCTCCAGAAGAAAATCCGCAGTTTTGAAAATAAAATGTCATAAAGGGGAATTTTCATAGACAAAATCTTTTTCACGAAGTAACAGTAGCGCAAAATCGTACACACATACCTCGCAATAAGAAGAATATAAATCGGTAAATAAAACAACAAGAATGGATCAACTGAAATTTGAAATTTTCAGAGGTAACAACTTCCTTTATCAACAAAAACAGAAATAAAGTAAAATCAAACACAAAATGACAATTGACATATAAGATATGAAAATGATACATTTTTGCGTAAAAAATTCAATGACATATTTTAAGTTTTTATGTTCAATCCATGAGGTTCTATTGTATTCAGTTTGTCTATCCAATATTGTTCTCTTTTAAGTCTGTGAGGGGTACTGAGGTGTTGGAGTTTTTCTATTATTTGTACAGAAAGATCTTGAATATTATGGTTTTTGGAATTGAAATGATTACCTACAGTATCAGAAATGTTTTTATGTATTATGTTAAATCTATGATTACGAAACCGAGTTTGTAGATTATGTTGAGTTTGTCCTACGTATTGGATAGAACATTTTTTACAAGTTA